>JAFFZH010015572.1:57291-87153 GCA_018420115.1 Euura saliciscinereae | reverse complement strand
AAAAAAAAAAAAACTCTTCACGTTCTTAATTAAGAAACTAATCATTCTATCGCTAAAATCTTACGATGAATCGCAGATTATGTAATTTTGGGTCAATTGGTCGACCAGTTTTGTGAATCTCATCACCAGCAGAGAAAATTAGTGGGATTTTTTTGGACCGAATTTGATCCAAAGAATTTCTTTTCTTTGACTGTGTGAAAATGTTGGCGAATATGACCCCGAAAGGCGCGTGATTTTGTGGGGTGTTGGAGCCTGAACAACAATTCCCTTCCTTCGTTGTTCGCCCGGTCCTCGGAGTATATTAAAGATTCCATCGGTTCCTGCAGAGGAGGTTTTTCCGAGTGGTAGAGGTGGAGGTGAAGACGAGCCGAGTAAATGAGCATTCAACGGTATTCAATTCGTGGATGGGGTTGATTCGAAGTGGAAAAATTCTCAACGGGAGGACCGACTGTGCGTATGAAGCTTTATTAAGTTCCAATTCAAGGCGAAATGGAATTTCATTGAAACCAGACCTCGCCGTGACTCCCTGATAAATTCCTTGCCCCAACGCTTCTCTTCTATTCTTTTCCACAATTTTTTTTTCCCTTTCCTTATTCTTCTTCTCCATTTACTCGCAATCAAATAAGACGAAATTCCTCCAGAATCTTGTTTTTTTTTTCTCAATCCTAAAATTCTGATAACAGCTTTTCGATATAGGATTTTTCCTCTAACAGGAAAAAAGAAACTTGAGACGATCTAAAAAAAATTCGATCATTAAAAATCGTACCTAAAATCATTGATTGTCTGCTTGAAGAGAGATCGAAGCTTTTTTTCTTCTCTTTCTCTCTTTTACTTCGCTTCGAGTTACATCGAGGCAATTGAGGGTCGGGGATAAGAGGGTTGCGGGAGTTTCGATACTTTTTTTTCTTTGTCTACTACTTTGAAAAGTATTAATTGTCGACTGCGCTTTGTAGAAAGCGTAGAAGCTAAATGCACGGTAGTAGCTATCCCAGCTACCTATATATACATATAAGATACGAGAGAAACCCGTGAGAAATAAGAAGAAGAGATAAAATGAAGAACTTTTATTTCCTATACCTTATATACTTAAAACCTTCTCTGCCTGCCATCTGTTCCTTCTACTGATGGCTTCTCGATGTTCAACAAGAAAAAAAAAAGAAATAAGATACGAACGAAAAGCCTTCGTATCGTTAAACGAACTCGAAAAACTTTTCTTACAGTTTTTTTCGTTACCTTCATTTTTTTTTTGTCTCTTCTGTCTTGTGTTACGGCAGATGAAATTTTCTTCACTAGCTACGAGCTTTTTGTCACTCTCAGTCGATATTATAATTTTTTTTTTGTATTTTTCCTCCAATTTTTATTCTACCCTAGGTTATATTTGTCCTCTTTGTGAATCTTTGAATGGATTTTCATCAATCTGGATTTTGATTAGACTGAATTTTTCACGTACCATTGTCTCGCCTTGTGAAATAAGTGAAGAGATTCGTTCGAGTGTGAGTCTCATTTATTGTTCTAGGAACGATTTTGCCATCGAAAAAAGGCGAATAGGAAGCAAAAATTGGGTCATAAAGTCTAGAGAAAGTTCAGGATCATCTTATCGAAGAATTGATTAATTTATTTCGAGTCGTTATAGTACAAGTTGGGCTAAAAAAATGTCTAGTAATTTGAAAAAGTATTTATAAAAAAAGCTCAAATATTTGATAGCGAATATAAATTATTGTTTTATTGTTTAAAATATTAGTTTTTCACATTATAATATTGAAAATGACTCATCGAGATAACAGAATCAATTTTACAGAACTCAAATTGCAAGAATTGAATTGGCTAGAAGTTTTTGAAAATTCATAATTCTGCCTATTTTTATATATAAAATCGGCTTGGATTAAATTTTCGAAAAATGTTCTCTTCTCAAAATTACACAATTTATTGATAATTAATTACCATGATCCTTTAAATATAGAAAAAGAAAAAACTACTGAATAAAAAACAAACTACGTTCCTAAATTTTCAAAACGTGCAAATTTTCTCCAAAACTCACATGAAATTTTGGGACACTAGAATCTAAAAAAAAAAATCCCGCGAACCCAATCTCACGTTTCTTTCTTCTAACGAGATTTCCATAAGTCATTTTTTACAAATCCTACCCTGATCTTCTCGTCGACTAACCTGGAAGGGAAAAAAGGAATCGGGATCGACGATCAGCCTTTATTATACTCACGTTAGTGAAGAAAAGGAGGAGCAGCAAAAGTGAACGATATTCGACTTCTTTGTTTCTCTCTTTTTTTTTTCCTTTCTTCATGAAAATCCAGAAAAGCTTTTACTTATTCCCTTCCGATTGGCGAACTGCTGCTCTCTGTACCGTTTGCGATACTGGTTATTCTAATTGAGTGAAAATTAACTCATTTCCGAATTCCCAGTCCACCTGCAGCATCAACCATGAAAGCACCTCGGTATGCATTATTAATGACGAATCCTCACTTATTCGCTCTCCTTGGTAAAACTGTGTTAAATTATTCGCGAAATTTTTATCCTGTTTCTTTTTCTATTTTTTTTTTCACATTTTTCTTTAAACTTTTTGATTCTCGCATAACTTTATACACTGTTAGAAAAGTTGCGGTGTCAGTAAAAGTCCACACCGTTTGGAGTTAAGTTCAACACCAATCGGAGTAAATTTGAAAAATAACACCAATTGGTGCCGTTTCGACACCAAACTGTGTAAAAAGTTACACCAAATGGTGTGGACTTCTATAGCCTATTTTCGGTGTCAATTTTGACACCGGATTTCTAACAGTGTACTTTAATTGAACCCGCTTTCTACTTTCATTCTCAGAAACGAATTTTAATAAACTAACCGGCTGTCGATATACCCACAATTTTTTTTTTTTATTTGGAAAAAACACCGAGTAGATAAATTTCTCCAGAGCTTCCAGCGTCCCATAGTGCGAGAATTAGTTTCTACAAACGTTCAACGTCGGCTATTAATTACAAAGTCGGGCGCCGCGACGCTGTCCTCCCGTCTACTCCTATACGACCGCCGCATGTACCTACTGCGACCCCTATGTCCCACCTAATCTAAGTAATTACTACTTATAACGGAGTTCAAATTAACGCAGGTCGTTTCTCGACGCGGAGCCTGAGGAGCTTTCGATGCCCTTGTTTTAAATTTTCCGAAAATGAAATTTGATCAGCTTTTTTTTAATCCAATTTTCAGCTTTGAAATGCTTTTTTGCATTTATCTTCTGGATCATTTTTCTTTTTCAATTGAAATTTGATCGTTTTCGTCTTTCGTCTTCGTCTGTTACAATCATCGGTCAAACTTTTTCAGAGCTTTTTATAGCTACAAAAAGCTTTTTTTAGGAAGCTTTACAGAGCTTTGAAAGAAAAAAAAACAGTTAATTTTTCTATATAGAGAAATGAATCTGAAATACATACTGGATTCTAGGATTTTTATCATAGATATTGTATTTCTTGAATTGTTTCTTGAGATTCTGTCCCCAGGTCACGTTATACCTCGGCAATTATTATATTCCTCAACTTTTTTTTTCCTCCCTTTTTTTTCAAGAAGGACGAAAAGGCGACAGTAGCCTTACTAGCGGATCGACACGTTATCTTATCTCAGTTATACTATTTCTTACTAGAACTACTTTTTTTTCTTCTTCTTTCTATTTTTTCATCTTGTGCCACTAATTTTCCACCGATTTTCTTTCATTCGTAAAAAATTCAGACTCATCTTTACTTAGTGTGATGTCAAAAGTTTCTTCAAAAATATCGAAACACTTTTGTGTATAAAAAAAAGCTCAGCTGTTATCAATATAATTTGTGTTATCGCTGAAAATAATTTCTGCGTTCTGTTTTTTTTTTTTTTGTCTCAAACTGATAACAGAAATGATTTTAGCGAAATTAAACCATCTTTTTTTCCTCGAATTTTCAACAAATAAATTTTTCAATGTGTGAAAATGTCAAAATTGATTCGTAAAAAATTCTTATGAGAATAAAAATCAATTTTTGGGGTTAAAAAAAAAAATGATTCAAGGGTACCTATTTTCATTCAATAAAAAATAATAATAATAATTGGAAATGGAATGGAAAATTGGAAAATGCTCAAGAGGAAGAAAATCAATCCTGCGAAATATTTGAGACACTTTTTTCACCTCCCTGAGAAAAAAAAAAAAGGAGAATAAAAAAAAACCAGTGACGTTTGATATTAACGCGGTGGTTTCTCGCGGTTCTCTATCTTTCCGGTATGGTTCGGGTGGTGCTGGGGGGTGTTTGCTCAAGAAATAATATCGCGTACCACGAGACACGAGACACGAGACACGAGACCCCGTGGTGTTTGTAATCCGTCTTTCATCAACGAGGGATATAGATATCGTTTGTACAACACCGAGTGGATAAAGTTGGCTGAACGATATACGAGAGCCCCTGTTATCTTTTACCCAACAGCTGATTCTGTGTTTTACTTCCTGTTCATATATTATATATATATATTGAAACGAGAAATAGCTTCTGGCGTAATATTGAATAAAAAAAAAAAAACGAAAAAGGAATGGGAAGAGAAAGGAAATGAAAGACAGACAAAAAAAAAATGGAAAAAAAAAGCTCGGGGTTTTCATAATCCCGATAAATATTGTTCAATTGGTGCAGCAGAAATTGGCTGCTGGGTCGTGTTAGTCCGTTATAATAGCTGCCGGCAGACCGCAAACTATTGATTTCGGATTCTGTGTGCGGGACCCCGTTTCTGCGGCTTTTGTTCAACGGATTATAGAACTGCATGCAAGAACTCAGAAAACCGAGGATTTTATACATATAATAATTTCGATGCAAATTATTGAAGGATAGAGTAATAAAATCTTGAAGGAAATGGGAGAAATTCTACATTTTCTTTTGAAAAAAAAAACAAAGTTTATTCTTCGTATGAATATTGATTCAATAGAAAATCAACTGATTTTTGATACAGTTTTGAAAAATGTCAGAATATAAGAAATTAGCTTTTTTTGTTTTTCGGACGAAACAAAACAATTTTGACACGTCAACTTTTAGTGGTCAGACGAAATCAAAATTCGAGAATCAAAGAGTAGACAAAAAAAAGAAAAATGTCGATTTTGCGTTTAGCTGGCTAAAAGATTCTTCACTTTAAAGCCTCTCGAGAAAATCAAAGTGAAGCAAATTCTTTGATTCTGTGTAATTAAAATTCGCAAAACGTAAAATTACAAAGGAGTAGGGGAGCGAAGGCTAAGTTGGCGCACCTAACGGAGATTCGCAATAACAAAGTGAATATTGGTCAAATTACATCGGGAAAATCGCGAAATGATACTTGTATATCTATTCCATTATATCGTGAAGTAAATAAATATGTATGTAGACTTTAAAATACTAAATTATTGATAGATCTGAAAAGTGCACCCGCGTCATATTACCCGCACGTTCGGGTAATATGGCGCACTATAGTTAAACACGTAAAGCTCGGTTAAATGCAGTTTTTTGATACGTAAAGTTAAAATTTCACGAAAACTTGATGAATAACAATAAATATTATATGTACTTCATTTTATTATGATGTTTTGATATCGTTATGGGAATTAAAATACGAATACTCAAAATTAAGTCCTACTTCAATGGTAGGTTAGGCTGGAAGTAATAAGACAGGATATGTTTATGTGTTGAATAATTATCTAAGTATTTAATATTCGTACCTACGCCGCGAACTTGTTGCTCAGAAACAATGGAGACAAAAACATAACCACAATTTGTCCGAAGGGTCTGGTCGCGATCGCGCGCTAACTTACCCGCCGATCACCGGTTCGTCTGCGCCAAGTCACCCGTTCATGTACTCGCGCCAATTACGCGTCTATGTCAGTGACAATGAATCGCACGTATAACAAAGTGTTGTACTATTCGAAAGCTGAAGGACTAAGGATTCTAAAAAAAATTAAATACCTCCGTTTTATGCGAATAGTTGTTAGTTATGGAGGTATTTCTGTGACCGCGCCGATACAAGCATAGAGCCGAATACTGGATTATTACGATATCTTCAATAAATTAAAACGTATGATGATAATATTTGGCCACAACACATTTAGTCTTTCAACGAAAGTAATCAATACCTTTATACCGCCCTAAGATCAATCGTTTGTCTTAAATATAGGTGCGCCAAGTTACACTCCGCGCCAACTTACCCTCCGCTCCCCTATGAGAACAAAAAAAAAAAAAGAATGGGACAAACAAACTCTACAGTTTCTTTGAATACATAAACAATCTGTCTACCTACATCCTTGAAAAACCTGGAAGTCTTGGAAATCTCAGGGAATTTTTTTTTTCCTCCTGGAATATCCTGGAATTCTCAGGGAATTTCAGATCCTCACTTGAGTAGACACCCTGATAAAAATCCTCGATCTTGATGAAAAGGAGCTTTAAAAACATATAAATTTTAATGTAAATTTCAAATTTTCAATTCCTCATCGTTCAGTTCTAGACCCTGAAATGAAATTCGGAATAATGATAAAGATCGTAGATAAGTAGGGGCTGGAGAAGCCGGTCGTATATCGTTGGCAGGGATCAGACCGATAGTGGGTTGGTTGTTTTTCCAGTTCTTCACCCTATCCCTTCCGTTGACCACCGCGGTGAAGGAGGACCTGCTGGGATCGACAAAGAATTAGGAAAGAAAAAACGATGGTATGAGAATGAAAATAGGAGGGAAGGAGGGTCTTAGCCGCGGATACACCTAGTCCTTGGCCCCGGTCCTTCGTCCTGGTCAGACGGACGAAAAAAACCTGGTCATATATCAGGTGGACTTCTGCTGGCTCCGCAGAGGGCTTCGAGGGAATTTAGTTTCGTCCTCTCTTCTCTTTCTCTTTCTCTTTCTTTCCTTCCCCAGGTTCTCGTTCTCGTTCTCGTTGCTCAGGGTGCGGCGAACCGCGACGTACCTACGTCGAATTGTTGCGGTGCGAAATGGAATAGATTTTCCACCTTCTATCCTCCTCAGCGCCGGTAAATCCTCGGACCCCGTTTTCAAACCCGGATCACACGAGATACTGGATAACTATTATTCTATCGGACTTTGGCCAGATACCTACTTACACTATTGGACTTTGCGGATTCTGCAGGATTTTTCGAAAATTGACACATTTTTCAAATGATTTTAGAGATTTTGGTGAATTTTATATAACTAATTCATTTTTTTTTTTTTTTTAAGCTGTGGTTTTTCGATTTTGAAAATCGTCTGATTATTCTAATCTTGTTTTTTATAGGATTCGAGTAGATTTCATCGAAATCTTTGGTTCAGTTTGAAAATAATATTGAAAAATATTTGGACTTTGAAAATTGTCGAATTATTTGATGCGACTATAATTTTTATAGACTTTTCGTATTCATTGTAATCGATATTTGAACAAAAAAAATCCAATCTTTGATTCAGTTTGAGAATAAATATTCGCTATATGAAGCGAAATTCGAACTATTCAGAAATTATTATAATCCTGCTTTTTGAGCTTCAAGCTTCTGGACATAATTTTTCTTTCCATGTAATTTGAACAGAATATCGATTCCGCTGCTGAATTTCGAACCCTGTATCATTTTCCACTCTCGTTTTCTTTTTATCGAGGTTTTAGTTTTTTCAGGTTCCTCCTTTTTTTTTCATTTTGACCAAGTTTCAGTAATTGATTATCCGAAATGACTTATTTAAGTCTCGGTAATACAAGATACTGTTTTTTCCTCATTCAGGATTATTCTTTTACTTTCCAATCTTGAAATCCAAAGCCTCTCAATGAAAAGAAAAAAGAAAGTCAAAAAGTAATAAACGACCAAAAGCGATAAGGTTCAAAGATAAAAAGAAAAGGAGAAGAAAAAATGTGCAATGACCTGCGTTAAGCTTATTAATTACTTCCACCGAACCGAGTAATCCAAGGGCGCGAATTTAATCCATTCAAGAGGGTTGGGAAAAAAAAAGAGATTGACGTTGCGTGTTTTCTCCGTTGCTGACCCCAATGGTGATAAAAGATCATGTATAAAAAAAAAACGAGAAGTTGTAATTTGCTTTACTTTTTATCATCGTCAGTAGGTAGGATATATTTATTATTACATCTACGTCACACGTGTACAGGAAAATACGTTTGGAAATTTTCTCGGTTTTAGGGTAGGGTAGGGGAAATACTTTTCACAGATCGTTGTGCCTCCCAGTTGGCAAAACTTTCAAAATGGGTCCATCGCATCGTCCTCGTAACCAGACCCACAGGCAATTAGTCGAGTTACGACACGGGGATCCGGAGTCTGCACGAAATTTTACTTAATTTTTGGAAAATTGTATAATCATCATATTCGCATGCAATATAAAGAGAGAATATAGGACTAATTCGCTCTTTTTTTTCTTTTTTTTTCTCGTCATCTTCTCTTATCAGCTCGTGACCTTTTTTTCAGATTCTATTTAGATTATCGAATATCACGTTCTGGATTATATACGTTTTCCACAGTGCGGACAGCTGTGAAATCAGAATCCGCGTATTATATAGTATAGCAGACTATATGTTTCCAGATTTAGTCCTGTATGCCTGTTTGTTATACAATGGCAAATGTATTATGTATGCTGGGGTGTTGGGTCTATTAGACAATAATTCAAAATTCTGAACGTGTTTCTCGGGCCTTATACTCACGACGACTAGACCGTATATCCAATGCCTGCACCAATATATATACACACACATATCTGAATGGGATATGTTGTATGTAAATCTGCAGGATATGGTCCTACGCTCCGAGTAACTGAAAGACGAAGGGTATACATATATATCGAAAAAAAAAATCAATTTTGGATCATTTTTATTCCAATATTATTATTATTATTATTATTATTATTAATAAAACCTCAGGATTTGGTCACATGACGAGTCAAGTTGAAATGCATAGATCGTTAGTTTGTTTAATCCTCTTTCTTTCCCCACTGTGCAAGCTCGAAGAATATGTTATTATTATCCAATTCAAATTCCGTGACCATCGGTGGCTCGAAAAATCCTCCGGTATCATGAGAATCTGATCTTATTTGGATTTTTGGGCCGATATAGAAAATTCTTGAATTCGTTGTCAGCAGCCTGAAAAAAACCCTCAGGTATCAATTTTGATGAGAATCATCAATTTTATTATATTTCTAGGAATTTTGGCATCTAAATAATTCTCAAACTATACTGGATCGATCGAATCAAAAATCTGACCAGTTGAAAAAACCGCGTCGATTCAGACCAAATTGATAAAAATCTGGCAACTCGTTCTCGTATCACCTCAAAACCTTCAGATCCAGTGAAATTCTCCAACATTCCATTTTTTGAAGTGATGAAAAAAGAACCACCTAATATAGATATGAATATAAATTCGACGTCACTCTGCCAATCAGAAAAAGCTTTGTTTTCCCAGGTGATACGTTTCGCTAGAAAAATTTAGTTTCCTCTGTGTGAAGAAATTTTCTTTCTTGTTTTCTGAATCTTTTATTCAAAATTGAACAAGTTGAACGTGAAAAGAGAATTTTGCGCTTTTCTTTTTTATTTTATAACGTTTTCTTTTTCTGGTAATCGAATTGGGGAAGAGGATTTTGCGAAGGTATACAGAATTTCTGACAGTAGTGTATATGAAGGTAAAATTGAGACTATTGGATGATCCTCGATTTCATGTATAGAGGTAGGGGATAGGTATGTACGATTTTCACGTATTTGATAAAAACGGATTTTCTCTCTCGAGTCACGTAGGGGATAATATTTTCTCTATTTATCAGAAGTGTATTTTATCGGTTTTACGTCATAACCAGGCAAACGCTGAGGACACGAAAGTGTTATAAATTTAGTTAGAAATCGTGGAAATAAGTATATTCCGCACGTGAATGAATGTAGAGCGAAAATCTGCTATATATGGAGGCGAGAATACTGGATAAGGAGCGAGACGCGTGATAAGATCAAATATGCATTCTGAGCTCTGTGAGAATATCGTCAGTCATAATGATTCAATTATCAAATTCTGCTAAAATTTATCAATCAATTACTAGGCGATAAAAATTCTCATAAATTCAAAGAAAAGAAAAAATTGGAATCACATTTTCATTTGGATTCATTCAAAGATCAATTTCCATCTGAGTTAGACGAAATATTTAGTTTCCAATGAAATCTTAGTTTCACAATTTTGGACCGCATTCGAATTAATTTGCCTGAAAAATTGAATTGGTAACATTTTTAATAACAGTTCTAACGAAATTAGACAATATTTTTAATTTGCAATCATCTAGCTTAGAAATTTTCGATCTTGAATTTTCACACTGGGATGAAATTTTTGAACTTTTATGAAACAGAATGAATTGATGATTTCAAAAATATCTAACAAAAATTTTCCATTGGATTCCGTAATATTGAATAATAGAATTTCAAGTCACAATTTTCTACGATTTCAACGAATTCAAATCCCTGATTTTAAAACCTCAATTATAATAATCAAAAATAGATTAAAAAAACTTGGAAAAAGAAAACTGGACTGCATAAGATTTTCGATTTCTTCTTAAAACATTTATCCATGATTCAAATTATCATGAAGATTGAGTCACATGAATAATAAAATTCTCTGAAAAAACGAAAAGAAAATAATTATGACGTACAAACTTTTGTATTTGAGCCGGAATTTCGTCTTCAATTTGAATGAGTTGAAATTCCCCAATTTTCGAGTCGTACGTGAGTCGCTATAGCACCTGAACCACGGGTTTACAATTCATATCAGACTTCATCCCGCGTCTGTGTGAGTGAGGGGAGTAAAATTTCAATGAGACATTCTTGTTCCCCCAGATTTTGAGGGAAAGGGGGGGGGGGGGGGGGGAGTTCAATGGGTAGCGTAGTAGAAATCCATTGTTCGAAAAGCGACTTCTCAGAGTCTCATTGTGTCTATAATAATGGATTGAATATCTCGCGATATTCAATGAACGATTTTAATGAGTCAAGAGTTTTTTTTACTTTCTTTTCTTTTTTATTTTTTTTTTTATCTAGAAAAGTACGTCAACTGATCTCGAGACCAACTTTTTAATTGACATCCCCCCAGAATACTTTTGACTATATTTCCAAAGAGGGCGAAAGAGGTTTTATTCAGTTCAAAAAAAAAATATTTCAAAAATTATATAGCTTCTTTTTTCATAAAAGAAAAAAAAAACGCCTCGTGATAATAAAAAAAAGGGGGGCAGAGTAAAATAGTGACAAGAGTTGAGCCTTAAAAATTATAGGAATAAATCTGAACTCGTGGAGCCCTCAGGGGCTATTTTCGACAATTTTAGCCCAGCGCCACTCAGAAGTTTCATAATAAAACTCAGCTCATACCTAATAAATGTACAAAACTCCCAACAAACGTTGAGCATGATGCAGGAGCATTAAGAACTTTTCGGTATTAAGGATGCCCGAATTTTAATTTTAATTTTTCTTTCTTCCCTTTCTTTTTTTTTTTTTTTACTGCTATAAATTTAGGGGTTACCAAGACTACGGTATTAATAACGTTTAACTGCCCGTCGTGAAATCTCATCATCGGCTAAAATTAAAAAATTAAAAAATGGAAAAGATATTTTCGAATTTAGGTGATACTTGTTACTTTTTTTTTGTTGGATCCTTCTCCAAAATTACCCTTAGCGTCTTATTATCGCACGAGCCAGATGCTTCAACGTCGTTCAACCTGATCTGGCCCATTAGAAACTCCCATCAGGCTAGAATGATGCTAGAAAACCGTGAGGTTCTCGAGGTCTCGTCATCCTCATATATATAATATGTCCGGTAATAGGCTTTTCTCGCTCTACCGCAAACTGGTCGTGTGGTATGAGGTCGGGTCCTTTAATTCAGAAAGTTAGAACTTTCGCGGAGCGGTAACTTACTTAATATGCAATAAATTCACGAAGAGTTGAGGAAACTCAAATCGGTATGCGAAGTTCCAAAGTGCGAAATTTTAGCTTCATTTTGGATGCGAAGAATTTCAATTTATCTTCAAAATTCTGACCATTAGACGCTGAGGGAGTAGAGCTTGCAATAAAAACGGTGACCATGATTAGGAACTTCGTGACCGTTGATCCGATCGATTTGAAATTTATACACCATATTTGTGTCGTTAGTACACAAGCTTTGATAGCAGGATTTTTCGATCTGACCTTTTGTTTTTGCGTAATAGTCAAAAACGTTTCTAAAAATGAACAAAACGTTGTATTTTGCCTCTAAAATATGATAAACCATGTGAAGAATGAAAGAAATTCGAATCGGTATCCAGGGTTTGAAAGCACACGAATTGAGCTCCAATTCAGTAGAAAAAAATCCAATTTATCTTGAAAATTGCGGTCACCAGACGCCATGGAATCAGAGCTTGCGAAGGTGACCATGGTTAGGATCTCCGTGACCGTTGATCCGATTGATTTGAAATTTATACACTATTTTTATAACGTTATTATACAAGCTTTGATAGCATGATTTTTTTATCTGAGCTTTAGTTTTCCAAAAACACTAAAAAATGTCTCTAAAAATGACGAAAAACGTGAAATTTTTGGCAAATTCCGATCATTTTCCGTTTCCAATTCTCCACAATGTTCGGATTTCTGTATCTGAAGGAGTACAAAAAAAAAATTTCATCAAAAGGGATTAGAGTCTCGAAATTAATTACCACTCTTTTGAATATTTTGGGTGCAAGGCGAGAAGGATAAGGATAAGGGAGGTTACAAAAGACTTCCAATCGAAAGAAAAAAAAAAGGGAAGAAAGACGACGATAAAGCCTCCAATTTTCCGTCACCGAAATGAAACCGATAAAAGCTTTTCGCAAAAGCTTAAACTTCACCCGAAACTCAAGAGTTTTTTCCTCCCTCGTCTCTTGACTATCCTCGTTGCACGGTACATCCTTCGGTGGTTGGCTCCTGACACTGTGAAAAAGTACAACACCCCGCAGGTGGATGGATGGATGCCCTGAAGGCTTCTTGGCAAATCCTGTAGTCCGTGACGAAGTTGTTACTAAGAGATCTCTGCAGTTTCTTACCAGCCAACCTCCTACACCAAAGTCTTTCTTCTTCTTCTTCTTCTTTTTCGGTCTCTTTGTCTTATTCTTTTCAACCGTACCAACTTCCTATTCTCTTTTCTTCTCTTCCTTCCGCACAGTTTCAAGTATCCGAAAGTCAATTAGCCGAGGGTATCGTCGAGATATACCCCATATTCTTTCACTTGACCAGTTCAGTTGATTTTTGAACGTCCTAAGTCCCCTAGTCCTCAATTTTTTTTTTTTTTTTTTTAACGATCTTCTTTCTCGAAATAGTCGATTATAAAAACAAAATCAGTTTTTTTTTCCAAATTCTATTACAAGCGAAGAAGAATTTTTTCATTTTTATTCCATACCTAAGAATTTTGAAAAAAAAAGATGACAATTTATTTATTTTACCCGGTTTTATTACATACCGTTCTTTTTTTTTCCAACGATTATTAATTTGGAATAAAAAAAAAGGGGGGTACAAGGAATTCTAATTGAAATTCTTGACGTATTTATGAAAGAAAAAAAAAGAGAAATAGGAGGAAAGCTCGTATAACTTATAGTGTAAGAGAAATATGAAGAAAACAGTGAGTAATTCTTGTGTGTAGGAAACAATTCGTTGTCCTAACAAACTCCTCGGCCGTTCCATCAACCTGGACAAAAGTAATTGGACGCATATCCCTCGAGAGTTGGTCCCACCCTGAGCCAAGAGCCAAGAGCCAAGAGCCACGAGCCACCTAGGGGTAGCTATATTCGAATGACGAAACACAACAGCGTCTGATGTTGCGGTGAAGTAGGTGTGTGCGTTTTTTCTCTTCTTCTTCTTCTTCTTCTTCTTCCTCTTTTGCTTTGCCGGGATACTTTTTTTTTTACACACCCTTGGGGTGTGCTACCCTACTCGTGAATATGCTGACAAGAAAGTGGAAATGGAAATAAAACGAGAATAAAACAAAAAAACTTGAAGGGGGTGAGAGAAAAAAGGTACCTTTTTTCTCTTCAAAGGATCACGTGATATCATACCACATGAGATTATATGAAATTATGTGTTTATTGTACATTAATCTATGTCAGTAGGTCATATATTGTATAGTTTTACAAAATTTCTTCTCTTATCATTATTATTATTATTATTATTATTATCATGTTGAGTGATAAAACTTAACAGACTGAACAGTTTTTTAAAATTTTATGTAGAATCTCATATAGTTTTCTATCATTTCGTATAATTTCATACAGTTTCTTTTCTCCAACCTGATATATATTTCCAATTTTTCACAATTTCATACGATCTCATCGATATTAATTTTATGTATTATATGAAAAGTTTTTCAATTTTTTTTATTTTTTTTATTCCCTCCAATTGAGAGAACGTGGACGAAAATAATGTGGAAAAAAAAAATTCTTCAAATTACGAAACGCTGGAAAATAAAATTGAAAAAAAAAAGAAAAGATACGAGAACGTATATATATAGCAGCTTGTAACAGACCTTTGGAGACATTAACGATTAAATGGCGAGACTCGCGCAGCAGCACCCTTCGGTCTGAAAACGTTTCGTAAACCACCGCGACACGCGGTGTCCTCTTGCGGTGCCATACTGTGTAGTACCTCTGCGGTACGTATTATGCCCTACGTACGTATCTAGGTACTTTCGGGGGCAAGGGGGGGTTACAGCTAAAAAGAGCATTTCAAAAGTTTGCAGAGTCGGTGTCGTCCGCAAACTGATGCCTTATATATATATATCCTCTTTTTTTCGTGTTTAAAAAAAAAAGTTAAAAAAAATGTTCTTTCCTTTTTTAATCTTCTTCTTTTTATCGCATATTTATCACTTTTTTAATATCGTATATATCCCCAGCCCACGACGTGTGTGCAGCTTTGGAAATGGAGCGTGTATGCAGCGTTGCACAGTTAGCTAGCCCCGTGGCTCGTCGTAAATGAAACTTTTTTAATCCAACGTAGAATATTAATTAGCGAAGTGGGGCGAATTAAAATCAAAAGTTTGTATTTTTACTACATTTTTTCACATCATCATTAAATTTTTTTTCCTTCTTTCTCTCTTCTATTTTTTTTTTCTCTCTACTAATTGAGCGGTAATTATTAAATACTCATACAGTCTGCAGTCTCATTATCGATATTCGGAGAATATACATATATTCGTTTCAAACTGATTAAAAAATTTATCTCCAAATGCGAAAAATGTAGTCGCGCATATGTGATTTTTAATTATGAGAATATATGTCAAGCTACTTTTTTTTTTGTGTAATTTTTACTCGGTAATTAATTTGAACTCACGCGTATTTTCGTTATACTCTTTTAATTTACCGAGGGTGAATTAGTTGACGCTGGGATATCCCGCAGGACTTAAAGAGGTAGAACTAATTAGCGAAGTAGCTTTCGCGCAATGCGCCAAGTACGATAATTGGATTAATATACGATCGAGTAATTGTTGAATATATAATTTTTTTTGACAAATTTCATTTAAAAAATATATATATATATATATATATATATATATATATTCAAAATCGTAGAATAATTATAGCAATTTTTCCAAATTTCACTGTAATCTCGAATAAATTGTTACTCAAGAATATGGATAAGAATTTGAGGTCCATTGAAGACAAAAAAAAAAAGAGAAACAAACTCATCTAGATACATAAATTTGGGTGAAAAAAAATATATATACAGGGTGAGGCATTTAAAGTGACCAGGGCGATTTTCTCGAAAACGAAGCAAAATGTCAAGAAAAGTTTCAGACGAGAGCTGTAGGGTTTTGAAGGGGACAGAACATAGCGCGTTCGAATTTTTATCAAGTGGTAGCGCCAAGGAGATACGAAGGTCACCTTTGGTTTTTCAAATGGGATGGTGTATTTTTTATTTTGAAAATGAAAAGAGTATTCAATTTTGAGTATAAAAGTATAAGTACACCAGTGTCCTAAAATTGACAGAAAAATATGTCCGTTCTCCACTTTACATGGGATAAATTTACCATTTTATCAAAGCAAATGTTCGAAATAATTGCCATTAACTTCAATACACTTCTGGAAGCGTTTGATGAAAGAATCTTGAACTTTCATCAAAGTGTCTTCAGTGATATTCGCACAGGCATCAATAATCGGTCCGCGCATATTTTCACGTGTAGTCGGTACTTCTTGATAAACCTTATTTTTCACGTATCCCCGTATGAAAACAATTCCTCTAAGGCTTGTGTGATGTAAACGAACACAAAGTTGTAGACGATTGTTGTTCAATGATAGTTATTGAGACAAGTGGAGAACGGACATCTTTTTCTTATTTTTGAAATATCCTGTTGAGTGTCAATTTTAGGACACTGGTGTACTTATACTTTTATACTCAAAATTGAATACTCTTTCCATTTTCAAAATAAAAAATACACTATCCCATTTGAAAAACCAAAGGTGACCTTCGTATCTCCTTGGCGCTTCCACTTGATAAAAATTCGAATGCGCTATGATCTGTCCCCTTCAAAACCCTACAGCTCCCGTCTGAAGCTTTTCCTGACATTTTGCTTCGTTTTCGAGAAAATCGCCCTGGTCACTTTAAATGCCTCACCCTGTATAACATGATGGCCACGGTCAGGGAAAACTGGGAAAACCGGGAAATGTCAGGGAAAATAAAAATTGGTCAGGGAATCAGGGAAATGTGAGGGAATTTCAAACTTGGACAGGGAAAAAGTAAAATAAATTGCTATCGTGTCGTGAAAGGATTCGGTCAGGAGATAAAAAAAAAATTCATATAATTATTCCGAATATTGTTGGATTTTCTAATCAATTTGCATCGAAATGAAATCAAGAATTTTTGGTATTATCTTGTAGCAATAATCGAGACAATATTAGAATTTCGGTCAGGGAAAATTGATCGACCAGTCATGGAAAGTCAGGGAATTTTTTTTTCCCGAACAAAAGTGTCCACCATGTATAAATAATTCTCAATTGAATGGATTTAACTCAATTAATCGGGATGTAATGATCGATTTATTTTGTTAATTCTCAGCAGATAGACAGAAGATATACGTAAAGAGTTTCCCATTAAAGTGTGCAATAGGTGGTTGGGAATTTCAGTTTCTGAAACCGACTGCAGGTGACCCTAATGTTGAATAGTTTTGGGTAGATATACGCGAACCCGTAGATCACTGTCCAAATTGCGGTTTCAAACGCGAGAACGAAATCTGAGGTTCGAGATAGCGAGTCTACCCGGGGTACCGCTGCTCTCTAGCCACCAGTCGACCCACCCCTGGGTCTGGGTCGACCATTCGTGGCCAGATACCGTATAGCGATTCCAGTATCTCGTTCGGTTCGGTTCGCTACTTTTCCTCAAGAATTTAGAAAATTTAAGAATATTAAATTACTCAACTATCCTGTTTAGGTTTTCACGTTGATATCTCAGAATGATGCCTCGGATTTCTTATCTTATCTAAATCTACCGTAAAAGTATGATAATGAAAATTAGGGAAAATCGAACGTTGAAATTTATATTTTTCATTTCCACATATAGTGGAATAATAAAATGAAGCTTTTCGAGCTTTTAGATTATTTTTATTAACTATAAAACTGTATATAAACCTATTTTCGGGTTTATACGTTTTTTACTAGCTTTCCGAGCTTTTAAAGCTCTTACATTATTCTTATCAACTGTAAAACTGTGTATAAAACCAATTTTCGAGTTTATACGTTTTTTTAACGGCTTCAAAATCAGACTACCTTTCCGAGCTTTTTGAGCTTTTCAAGCTTACAGGTTATTTTTATCAACTGTAAAACTGTACATGAACCAATTTTCGAGTTTATACGTTTTTTTAAGGCCATAAAAATCAGACTAATTTGATTATTATGATGAAAACATCCGAGCTTCTAACAGCTATCGACTGAATTTTTTCTTCCAGTTTAAAAAAAATCAGATTTGTTCACACTAGGATCTCAAATTTTTCCTACTCTTCGTTTTTTAGCTTAAAACAACTAAAAAAAGCTCTCGAAATTTCCGAATTAAATTCCAAAATTCGCTATCAATGAAATCTGAGCTTTTCGGCCACCAAACTTTAACCATTATGGGTCAACGATTTTTCATATTTGGTCCTCAAATTGTATAATTCGGATACAGATTCCAAAATAACCGAACAAGAACCACATTTGAAAATATAAAATTTCAATTCAGAAGTTTTCAATTGTTTGGTTTTTCAGGTGATGATTCTTGATTTTTGAGAGGATTTCCTGAGGTTTTGAATAAAACTGTACCGAACTACCGTTTCGATAACGTTAATTCCCCAGGTTTGATATTCAACGTGAAATTTAACGTGCATACGTTATATGATATGCCATTCGAAATTGGTGGATTTCCATATTACCACCAGGCGTCGAGTATAAACCCGAGACCAGCCGAGGCTGAAACGTGGGGTGATAATATCGGCTTGAATACATGCATGTCTATAGTCCCATAGCGATGCAGGTGACGAAGATAACCCAGAATCATCGCTGAAAAATCAAACTGCTATCAAAATCCCTCAAAGAACCCAAAAAAAAATATATATAAATTATCCGAAATTAATCAGCCCTAAAACCTAGAGACCTAAAAATCATTTTGTACAAATTTGTTTAATTCAAAAACACAGAATGAGAAGCAGAAAAAAATTGTCAATGTGTCTGTGAGCAAAAAATCTTGAATTTATGGTGAAAAAAGACTATTAGGAGCGAATGAAATTGCGTCAGTCGTCCTAATTACCAAGTGGCGAGACGCTGGTCGATTATCCGATCGGCAAACCATTAGTCGGAGTTGAAAATCGTAAATTCGTTCTTGGACCGTTAAAAGAGGCGACTCGAGAGCAGCGGTGGAAAGAAAAGGAAGAAAAATTGAAATGTCCTTCGGTCTGGTGCAGCATTGGCTTCGCGAGGCTTTAGATAGTTCCCAAGATATCTGGATTTATCTCTGGATAGTTTCGTCACTGCCTCAGGGTTAAATCGAGGTGGGGGGAAACTGGGATAGGGGTAAGACGCCATTTTGGATTCTATGGTTGGCAGTCTTCCAACTCGATGTGGTTGTGTGGATGCAGGCCAAACCGAGGGAGCAGTGCCCTAGAATCCCTCAATTTAGCTCGAATCCAAAATCGCAGAAATCTTTATCGATGCTTTAAAATATATATCTTGAGCTCTTTCGTTATAACAGCCTCGGATCGGGGTCAAAGGTCGGCAAATTTTCAAGAGGAGGTTGACTGAATGGGTTGGAAGGACACTTCGGACCGGTCTAATTTACATGCCAGTTACACGACGGTTACAACCCTCCGAATGTTATAGTTTCCCCGAGATTCAGGGATTCTAGGAGTTTGCCGTAGACAGGATTAATTACAGTCAAGTTTTAGAGGTCAGTCGACCTGAAAATGTTCTCTTCGTCACTTCAAAATACTATAACTTTGAGAAGGATCGAGGAAATTCGAAACTAAACTTCATTTTGAGTCGAAGAAGTACAATTTAAACGGTGACCATGATTAGGATCTCCGTAACCGTTGATCCGATCGATTTGAAATTTATACACTATATTTGTGTCGTTATTATACAAGCTTTGATAGCATGATTTTTAGATCTGACTTTTTGTTTTTGAGAAATAGTCAAAAACGTTTCTAAAAAAGACCAAAACGTTGTATTTAAGTACATAATTTGCCTCTAAAATATGAAAACTTGTCTCCAGGAGACAATCGAAATTGAAACGCTTTTAGTAATGCAGCTTCGCTGCATCGCTAAAAGCTGGTTTGAAAACCGGCTGAAACAGTTGTGGGGAAATGATGATCTCCAGCGTAACTCGTAACGATCCCCAGCCCCCCCCCCCCCCCCCCCCCCCCCCCCGGGTAACGGAACCTAAACTAACGTAACCAAACGTAACTCGTAACGTAACGGCCCCCCCCCCCATCCCCGTCCCCTCTGTAAAGAAGGTTTTCAAACCTTCAATAACGGTGTTAAGAATTAAAGAAATCCGAATTGGTATATAGGGTTCAAAAGCACACAAATTGAGCTTCAACTCAAAAGAAATAAATCCAATTTATCTTGAAAATTGCGGTCACCAGACGCCACGGAATCAGAGCTTGCGAAGTGACCATGATTAGGATCTCCGTGACCGTTGATCCGATCGATTTGAAATTTATACACTATTTTACTGACGTTGTTATACAAGCTTTGATAGCATGATTTTTGGATCCGATCTTTCGTTTTTGAAAAAACGCTCAAAAACGTCTGTAAAAATGAAGAAAAATTCTTTTCTCCAAAATAATGCTGAAAATCGTGTAATCTGGTTACCCGTTATCTGTATACCACTGTGAAAAATTGAAAAATGTAAATGAACTAGAGTACCTATATAAACAAAACGATTAATCTTATGATAAAAAGGATTCATGTTCCGTTCTCTGCAGACTTGCTTCTGGGTGGATCGTTGTCTGTAAATCCATTTGCTGTCCCGTTTCTTAAGTCTTCGCTATATATCGCGTGCAGGATTCGGTATTCCTAAAACCTACCCGTATATATATACTACACGTACATATATACCATTCGAGTCTTCTGGATAAAATTTGTGACCGGTATACGGCGGGGTGGGTCGAGTTTGCGAGTCTCTTGCTCGATCTACTTTTTTCGCCAAAGTCCCGGGGCGTTTATTACTGAGAGACCAAGAAAAGGTCCCCGGAATGGGACCTCGGCCTCGGTCCAAGAAATTTACGACTCGTCGGGGTAACGAAACCGGGAAAACTCATGGCCACAGCCCAAAAACCCTGAGAAACTCGACCTCGCAACCCGCGCCGTGAACTTTAGATGCAAATTAGTCGAACGTCTCAAGGGTTACCTACAAACTCTGCCCGAGCGATACGAGTGGAAATTATTCAACGAATCGCGTGTATTTATATCGAACCCCTTGACGAACCCCCACATGGGTGAAAATGAAAATTGTATCCTTGAATTAACGAAGTAGAATAAACCCGAGGTTTTATTTTTACAATTTTTAGTACTTTTATTATCGCCTCCTCGCGTAACTACCGCGAAACGTCTTCGGGCGAGAAATTACAATTTCAAATGCAATCCTACCGATGGTGGCACCCGTTGAATCGACGGTACCAAAACGTGGCGGATAGTTTTAACCCCTCGGTTCCTCGCATTACGCGGATTAAATGGTCCGGAAACGAAAGAGAGAGAGAGATTCACCGAGTCTTACCTCCTAGTGGCCCGAGGACACCGGTACACCCACTCTCAGGATAATGAAACTATCCCGTACCCTTCCTCCTCCTCGCGGGTTGATTAGATTAAAACGATTACAGGTGTAGGTGCTGCTATATCTGGCCTTATATTTCTACAATTTTGTCCCATGGAGAAAAAGTGGTAATTCCATAACGCAAAACCTCCCTCTAATTGATTATTCCTCAATCATTTGACGATGTGATTAAAAAAAATCGTATATTATGCACCAAGGCAAGGAACCAGGCGTTTTTTTTTTCTTGTTGAGTACCGATTTTGCACAATATTTAACTGAATTTGATCACACTGTACGATTCTTGCAAATTTCATTCGGCTTTTCTCACTGACTTAGGTGATTTTTCAATAAGAAAACAAGACTTGAATTTGGAATATTTGCGATTTTCTGAAAATCTTTGCGATAAAGCAAAAAACGATTTTGCGATCTTAAAAATGATTTTTGAGTTATTCATTCTATCCCAAATGCTTCATCCGAGTCAAAATCAAAATTGAATAATCCCGAATCTACAATTTTTACAAAAAAAAAAAGACCCACGCTTTCAACTAGTGTGAGGTAATTCAAAGTAGTGCGGAAAGTAGATGATTTTTAATCTGCGCATGCGCCAACTGTCTTAGTTTTTTCGAAAGAAATGACTCCATACAGGCATTAAAATCAAACTTTATGAGCATTTGTAGAATTTTAGCGTTGGACGATCCGTGATGACTGTTTTTATTCGCTTGGTACGTCTGTTGTAGGTACAGTAAAAGTAAGAGTCAACTTTATATCTCACGACAGTGTTTGATACATCAGCACCAACCTCTCTGTCATGTTTATCTTTAACTCGAAACTTTAACGTTCTACAATTCTCCACAAGTTTCGTTCAACTCCAACTTCCAACTTGACTTAAACTCTTTACAGTTTAGAGAGACGTAGCTCGTGATGTCAAATACCGCGTTATCACGTACACGCGGTTTCAGTCTGACGATAAGAATAAAATCCTTGAGAACAAGACGTTTTATTCGCTGCAATCCCATTTTTCTCTCTCTCTTTTTCTTTCAACAATCTTATAAAGAAAAAATTCGATTCTTCTCTTCACTGAAATTTCAACCAATTCTGGATACCATTTCATCGTCAGTTACTGCAAATAAATAGAGTGAAGAGAATTTTCCTTTTTCTAGAAACAAGAAATTCGATTCGTCGTTTCTTATTCGATTTTGGGGAAACAAAATACCCAATTTCATCTACAGGATGCCATGCCTCAGGACTCGCTCGCGATCCCTTTGTCAGAAAACAATCTAGAATCACCTAGAATTTATCCAAATCTCAATATTTCAGGCCACCTCAGATACCTCGAGGAAATCAATCCGAAACGTAACAGCAGCAATTCATCACGATACAATCGTCGAGTATCTATCGACGATAAGCTCAGCGTCTATCGCAGGCTGTTATCCTACTGTTTCGATACTGCATCCCCCCCTTCACCCCCTGCACATTCTGGCAAATAGGACGGCGATAGGGAGGAAGCCCCCCATAAAGGGAGAACCTTCTCGTAAACCTTCGGCTGTCAGTCGTTGTCGCTGGAGCGGCTCACGTCAGTCCCCGTATCCGGTATCGCGTACGGGACCAATATCAATCGGTTGCCCCCCCCCCCCCCCCCTTTCTCATTTTCTTATTATCCTGAGCTGTGAAACGGGTTGAAAAATTTTTATCGAGAGATTTATCCATAGATGATTGGCAACGGTCGAATGTACGTAGGGTCCGGTAAGGTTTATAGGCAGGCACTTTATGTCAAATGCAGATAGTATATGGAGCCAATAAAACCACGGCCACGCCTGTTCACAGTTCGTCCATCGACCCGCGCCTCGGTGGAACCTAGGATATGGATAAGAAATTTTTTTTTGTAAAAATCCTGTAAAAAAATTTATATTGAAATATTGCGGATATTCTGAAGGGCGGCATTTGAATTCATTTTCAGAGTTTTTGTTACTTTTTTTTGGCACAGTATGACTTGAAGCATTTAAAAATGGTATCAGATAACGTCGATGAAGATATCAGATATCAATGAGCCGGAGAATATTCTGAAAATTATTCTCTTTTCAACTATCTCTGAGGAAAGTTGCAATTCTTGGAATCCAAGGGTTCAAGTGGTGTCGCAGAAAACTGCCACGAACCCAATATAAATGCAAAGGGGGTTTGGCACCGGATGGGGAAAACGGTATGGGTTGCTAAAAAAAAAGAGGAGGGGTCCTTAACCACCCACACGAACCAGTCTGGGCTTAAGACACACGATTGATATTCACCTCAGGTTATTCAGTGGCGATTCTTCGATGCGGATCATTCGTGTCGTGGAATTAAAAACGCGACTTAAAAATCAGGGAGACAGTAAAAATAATAAAAATCACAATTGAGGACGACTCTATCACTCGACATCTTAGAATATAGGGAGAAATCACAATATTGTGGATATAAACGGTGATTAGCAAAAATCTGGTATAATATCGAAAGGACTAAAAGTCCTGACCTCTAACTACTGGATGCGAGAATTCAGTTTTTTCCTCATATCTCGATAACCATTGGTTCTATCGTCACAAAGGTGATTATAAAAAGTGAAGCTTACTAAATTCTCTGCAACAAACGTTCAATACATTTTCCTCTTATCTTTGATAGTTTTTCTCTAATACACAGGTGAATACGTACATAGTTATCCCAAGGTTCTGTACAAATATCGACACTTTCAGCCCTTTATTACGCAAAAACTAGTCAAGATATGAAAAAAATGTATTTCACCTTTGTTGTAGAGAATTTATTGATCTTCACTTTTTATAATAACCTTCGTGACGATTTATTCAATGGTTGTTGAGATATGATGAAATAACTGAATTTTAGGACCTTTGATTCCGAAATTTATTGATCTTTACCAATTAATTTTCCTGTTCTTGTTAATTTCACCGGACTGATAAAGAAATACGCGAGAATAGCAGACGCTAGAGACGCTTTGTTGAACGTCGCGCGGTCTTTTTTAGAAAAATTGTAGATCGTCGATCACCTGTTCAGCTGAGAGATGAGATGAGAGTGTAAGTGCGGCTGGGGTCCAACTTGGCTAAGGATAGCAATCACTCAAATATCTCTTTCTTGGCTCGGGGAATATAACTCAAGTTAATGTTTCGGTATTTATAAACAAATGTTTTGTTATCCATTTGACGTCAGGTTTTAATGAAACTCTTCCCAAGTTCTCCTTCTCCGAATCGTTTTGATAAACTTACAAAGACAGAAGGGTGTCTGTTCGGTTAAATTTATTTACAAATAAGATCTCTCGATACACTTGTAAAGAAAACCTTAAAAAAGCTTCGAAAAAACGTTCTCAGAATAGTTTTAAAGGATGTAAAGAAATTCTTTCAGTTCGAGAATAGCGAAATTTCTAAAAAGCTTGAATGAGTTTAAGCAATCGTCAAAATAATTATCAAAAAAGCTCCAAAAATTCTACGAAGCACGAAGAAGCTCTAAAAAAAAATGGGAACATTCTTTCTGAAGCTCGGAAAAAGTATTCAAAACGTTTCAAAAAACTCTCAAAGCTAGAATTGTTTGTTAAAAATTTCTCAAAAGTGTTAAAAAATAAAAAATAAAAAAAACACTTGAGTAAGCTTGAAAATAATTAGTTCGGACATGAAAGAAATATTCTTGAAAGCACAGAAAAAGTTTCGAAAAGCTTTGAAAGCTCTGGAATTTTTATTTTTTTTTCTTCTTTTAAATCTCATTTTCTGTTCGGTTGTGAAATTCCTCTCAAGGTCCGGGTTTCATTTCGAATTCAACCACCACCGTGTTATACCAGACTGTCTTAAAAATTCGTATCGTGTTTCGTCGGAGTCGTGTGTCTACGTTGCCACAGGATCCATGAGACAGAGATGATCAGTCCCACAGGATAAAGATCCGTGCCAGACTTTCAAGCGGCTTATGCAAATCGTTAAATTGTATCAAGTCTGAGCTTTTTTTTTTCTACATCGTCGTCTTCGATTTTTGAATCCTATTTTCAATTTTCGATTCAATTTTTTTTTTCTTTCTTTTCACTTTGCGTCACAATTTATCGTCAACTGTTATTTAGATAACCGAAGCGGTTTGGTACAGGTGGACTCGCTTATCCCTCGGTACTTTTGCCAACTTGAAACCCTCCGGGTTGTGATAGGCAATCTCTATACATCATCCCTCGGCACCTATCTCAACCGCATTTCTAATTTATTGTTATTGTAAATTTGTGCAAAAAAAAATAAAAAAATTGCTCTCCAAACACAAGATTATCATTACAGTAATTTAAATATTTATTACTTTTATCTGTTAAATTGAAAAAACTATTCTGTTTTTATAGAATTTTAATAATACAGGTGAAATTATTTTTCATCCGCAGGTATTTTTTTTTTCCTTCTTCTAGAAACAGTAGAGAAACGTCAGTTTTTATTTTCTTGTCTCTATACCTATGAATACAGTTTTTTCCAATTCGTTTTTTTTTTTTTTTTTGTCTACTTTTTGTCTCTGTCAAAGGATCGGGAGATTCAGTGCTTTGGAGCTAAAAAGAGAGAGAGAGAGATGAAAATAAAAGAGGACGAAGGTACATATGAAATCCTGTGTAAACTGTTTGTTGCTTCCTCGTTTTATGCTATATAACGTCCTCATTTCTCTCTCATACCCGCGCACCATCCTCTATGGGACTGCACCGAATACCGACGTGCGCGTTTGTTTTGCACATAGACCAGTCACCGGATAGTCGGATGTACAGAGGATAGAGGGATACGTCGGGGTAGTTTCGTTGTGTATGTACGTGTATAACTGGTACCAGGCGAGCCTTGATTAATTCGGTACTCTGTCTGACCGGAACGGTGATGCGTCGTTCCTCTCTCCGCATTTGACATGAGAGGTACGGAACGGTTTTCCGCGGCTTTGTAAACGATCAAACGTTATCAGAGAAGGATGAAAAAAGAGAGCAAAGGGAAAAGTATATATATATCTGCATTCTAAAAATAGACAATTTGAGAACAACAATGAAGAAAAATAAATAAGAAAAGCTTGCGAAAGCTGAGCAAATATCATAGAAAAGTTACAACCACAGTATAGGAAAGCTCGGAGGAAAAACGAAACTCCGAAGAAGCTGTTAACGGTGTGCTTTCGAAAGCTTACCAGTTCTCGGAAAAAGTCCGCGTAAGCTCGAAAATATATGTTTGGAAAAATTGTGAAGAATCTTACGGGAGATTGGTTGTGGAAGCTGAAGAAGAAGCTTCAAAGAAGCTCGAAAGCTCAGGAAAAAAAAGCTATGAATTATTTTGGAGAATATTTTCAAAACTATGAAAAAATTCCCTGATTGACATGGGAAACCTCGAACAGTTTTCCAAAGCTCCGAATAAGCTCCCGAAAAAAATTTCTGAAAGGTCTTCAAAAAAAGCTGTACAACGTTTCGATCGAGGTTTGAAGAAATTCGAAAAGCTTCGAATCAAAATATGAAGCTACCAAAATCTCTGAAAACTCTGTAATCGATATTGTATTGTTAAAAAAATGTTTGATCATGTGACTTCCGGAAAATCTCTAGAAAAAATGTTTGTTTTCTAAAAAGCACGGAATACTCATTCATTCGAATCTGTTTTCTCTCGTTTTTTTTTTTTCAATTCCTTTTCGGTAAATATATATCGACAGAATTTTCCGGTGAACTGGACTGTGTGTTTCTCTCGTCGCAGTTCCAGAGGTAGCTGGAGGTGGGGGTGGAGGAAAGCTCTCTATATACATAGGGAGTAAATATTTGAACTATTCAAATAACGGAGTCTGCCGATCGTTGAAGAGCTTCAGCGGTTGACAATTAACCACTCTTTCATTTCCCCAATGAATTCTAACTATACCGTAGGTACGTCTGGCAGAGAAGGTTCTCTCATCGTTCGTCGTTCGTCGTTCGTTCGTATAGTATAATGGTTGCTGGGGAATAATCTCTACTTGATGAATGAAAAAAGAAAAAAAGCATAGAGACAGAGAAGAAAGAATAAAAGAGAGGAAGTGGAAAAAAAAAATTCTGATAGGTCTCTGCATCCGTGTGTGTGTGTGTGTGTATTGAACCGCAAATAGTTTTCCTTATACTCAGGGCAATAATAATAATCTACACTTTAAATTCAACGACGTGGGTTCGAAACAATTGAATTTCATAGTATCTACTAGACTATATATATATATAGAAAAAGTAGATGAAGATAGAACGAAATGGAAATAAAAAGTGAATCAATCGAGTCAATATTCGAAAAATTGATTGTTTCAGGCACGCTGGTCAACGAATGATGATAATTATTATAGTTATTGATTGATTTTTTTTAAGAGAATTTCCTTTTGCTTCACGATTTTGCAGAGAAAGAGTTTTCGAATTTCAGTCGATCCATCTGCCCCCTTGATGCAGATGATGACAAATTGTTGGTACGAGAATTAAACTCGGTGTAACAAAGGGACTCCGAATTCCTCATTTTGCAACCCCTTTCCAACGTCGCGACGTCGGGTGTGGTTTGGGATTTTAGAAATTTATTGCTATCTTGAGTGATGTGGCTCTAACGACTTTATACCGAAAACTCGTTTTCCAAATCTATCTTATACAAATTTTTGTCATAATAACGTCGAGCGGTTTTTTTTACGACGAGGGGTGGATTATATTACAGATTCAGGATTATATGTATTGATCAGTAATTCAAAGTTGGAGATAAAAATTGTCAAATTCAGACCAAATGTAATACATTTTTTTTTTATCATATAATAATTAATTCTGAAAGCTGTAATCACACATTTTTTTCAGTCTTCTAATCAGTATATTTTATTAGAAAAAATACTTGCGTAGAATTTAAGAAAAATATAATCAGAGCAATCTTCTCATCCAATTAACAGGTTCTAATTTTTCGCTTTTTTTTCTTCTGTTTCAGGTAAGATTACGCATTTGTAGTGGAATATTTTTTCACTCATCAACCATTTGACCAGCATAAGGTAACGAATCAATGAAATAATGATTTTTAATTGTCTAGTGATTTTCGTGGCGATAATTACTGACATTTGGAAAAATTGAATATCGCTGTCGGATTTGTCCCATGATTTTAGATTCGATGTTTTTGGTCTTCTCTTGACGTTCAGGAAATTCGAAACGGCGTAATGATCACGAGAATTTTCCACCTCATTTGATCGAAAACTTGCCACATTAAAAAAATAGACAAAAAAAAACTACACTTTTAACCACGTAGTTTACTCTTTTCGAGATTAGTTTCCTAGTTTCTATTTTTATTTTCTCTCTTCTGTAAAAATGTGACCTGAGACAATATCGAAGAAATACTGTTGGGACAATATCCACGAACTTTGGAAAAGTCGTTACTTTGTTTTCTTCGTTCACACGTAGCGGGACTTTTCATTACCTCCAATTCTCTCGTGTAATCAATTACAAGAAAGGGAAAAGAACTGCAATAATTCATTTTTCATTTCTTGCTTCTTATATTGCTCGATTCTTCGTATTAAAATAAATAAATAAATAAATAAATAAAATAGCACAATCTCAAAAGGAAAGAACAATAGATCGATCATTCATCAAAAACATTAGAATTATTGAGTCAATTATCGTTCAAATTACTCAGTGTCACTTTGTTTTCTCTTCTATATAGCAAAAATTGTTTAAAAAATTCCCCCAAAAATAACAAATACAATTTTTTATTTTTCTGCTTGTGTCTCTTTGACTTTCTGGTTCTGTTGTAAAAAAAAAGGGGGGGGTCACACAGAGTCGCATTTCTCGGTCGTTGAAATTTACGAAGCTAAATATGGCTGTTTTTCGACCCTGCTGAACCGAGAACGTAGTAAAAACGTAAAAAAAAAACGTAGAAACGTCTCTCATGTTATTCGGATCGTAAATACCGTAGCTGTATAACCGACCCACCCTGCGGCCTGCAGGTGAAAGTAAAGGTAAAGGTAAATGTACTCGAGCAGTGACTGCTCTCGACCATCCCTTCATTTGATGCACATATCTTTGACACACGGAACGAGTCAAGGGATGAAAAACGTATCTTTATTTGCTTCCTTTGCTTTTTTCACAATGATAACAATAATGACACGAAAAAAAAAGGGGGAGCGAAGAGACAAGGGTAGAAAAAAAAAAGATTTAAAAATACCTCAGTCACATATACATATTAATTTTCTATTTATAACTTTGTAACAACGTATCGCGTCGTCGTTCTCCTCGAGCTTTTATACCATTTTTTTTTCTTCTTCCTCTCTCTCTCTCTCACTTTTTGCGAGCGAAGTTGACGGGCTCACGTGAAGCCGTACTTAAGACTCTTATTAAGTAACCATGCGGTAATCTTCTTTGGCGAAAGACCCACAACGCCCTTCAGTCAACGAACAAACGATATTCGCGTTTTTTTCTTCCCAACGTTCTAGATATAAAAAAAAAGAGGAATGTTTCTCAGAATTTTTTTAGCTCTAGCAGAGCTTTCAGTGTGCCAATATTTACAATCAGTTCAGACTCATAGCCATTAATTATGACAATAATTGATTAAAGCTCTGCCAAAGCTCAAAAATTAGTGAAAGAAAAAACGATATTCTAATGGGGAAAAAAATTGAATGACCATGAATCTAGAAAATCATTAGTCAATCATAGCCACTAATTATGA
>JAFFZH010015572.1:27933-51293 GCA_018420115.1 Euura saliciscinereae | reverse complement strand
GGGTCACCATTCATTTTTAAGACAGACTCTTCACTAATTATGAGTGACCATTCATTTTTAGGACTGACAATTCACTATTCAGGTGTGAACATTCATTTTTAAGACTGACAATTCATTATACACGTATAAACATTCATTTTCAGGACTGACAATTCATTATTCACGCGTGAACATTCATTCTTAGGACTGAAAATTCACTATTTAGGTGTGACCATTCATTTTGAAGAGTGGCAATTCATTATTCACGTGTGAACATTCATTTTTACGACGGAAAATTCACTATTTAGGTGTGACCATTCATTTTTAAGACTGACAATTCATCATTCACGTGTGACCATTCATTTTTAAGACTGACAATTCATTATACACGTGTGAACATTCATTTTCAGGACTAACAATTCACTATTTAGGTGTGAATATCCATTTTTAGGAGTGAAAATGTACTATTCAGGGGTCACCATTCATTTTTAAGACAGACTCTTCACTAATTATGAGTGAACATTCCTTTTTGAAAGCAACTATTTACTATTTAGGTCTGACCATTCATTCTCAAGGCTGGCTATTCACTCTTTATCTGTGATCATTCCTTTTTGAAAGCGGCCATTCGCTATTTAGTTGTGACCATTGATTCTAGGGACTGGTCATCCATATTCCAAATCGAGAAGACGATACGATAGTTCCCTGAGTAATTTCGAGTGTGTATATTTCAGGATACTGACCGAATTCACCGCGAGTAGTAAAAGCTTGTGTTTTTCAGCTTTCGTTAAAGCTTATGTTATTAGTTATCCCAGGTACGTCTGCCTATAATGGGTTTAACAGTTAAACCGTTCTATAAACGTGACGTGAATCGGAGTGGTTTAATCGTTTATATAACTGCTTGGGGAGGAAGTAGTATAAAGCGAATAGTCCGCTGATTCGCGTTATCGTTCGTTGTCACGTCGTTTTCAGCTTCTCCAGTTATCGCGCGATTTTATCAGACAAATAAAAATGTTTGGTCGAGTAAATTCTCAATTTAATAATCCCAAATAATCGGGTCAACGAGTGAAGAGGTAAAGTTCATGATTTAGGGAGCAAAACCCAGTGGTAAAAATTGTTTCACAATCGCCGCAACGCGAGTGAGACGGAATTTTTAATTTATAGGTTCACACGTAGGGCTGGTCGAACCCCCGGAGCTTTCGTCGAGAAATTGGATAAAAACGTCATGTTTGGTTTTTACCTCTGGCAAAAGCCGACTTTCGGACCCCGAAAGAAATATTCTCGATTATTATTATTATTATTATTACACATTTAACGATGTAATTAAAAGAAATACGGCTAACAGATGTACCGGGGACGATAGCCCTTTGTTTGAATGTTATCTTTCATCTCCGCGAATCACCCAACTATGAAAATCGCGAGATATAATTGTAAAAACATTCGCTACGAAAACACCGGGTTCCTATCTCGCTTCGAGTGGTTGGGCAAATTTCTCTTTTCTGCATGAATGAAAAAACTAAGTTCGCCGGCGACAGACAATTTCGCTCCTGGGGGTAGACAAAAAAAAATCAGGTAGGGATATTTAAATTTTCAATCAACGGTACGCCGAGGATAACATGTTTGGCATTGAGGAAATAAAACTGAGAACATTTTTTACAACGGTGTTGAACAAATAAAATAAAATTAAAAAAAAGAAGAAAAAAAGCTCTTCTCGTGATCTCCCTTGTCGTGAAATTTTAACGTCGATAATTGGCAGAGGAGAGGTTCGCGAGAATGAGCTTCTGTACCAGAGTATATGGAGCTCTGTTTTTTTTCTTTGCTTCTTTTGAAAATAAAAACCTAGGGAATATAAGCTTATAAAAACGAAGGAATTATTCTACTCTGTTATGCTTCAGAGGTATTAACCGGTGGATATATTCACGATTGAATAATTTATCGAGTAAGAATTAGAGTATATCCATGCGAGGAGGCTTGGAAAAATTTTACCTCTTCTTTTTTTTCAATTGAATAATCTGGTGAATAACGAAAGAGAACTTGAAATACATTTTTAAATGACAATTCCAATTTGCCTTTAGAATTGTCTCCAGACGCCGAGGAAGTAGAGCTTGCAATAAAAACCGTGACCATGATTGGGAACTCCGGCACCATTGATCCGATCGATTTCAAATTTATACACTATTTTTATGACGTTATTATCGGAGCTTTGATAGCATGATTTTTGGATCCGACCCTTTGTTTTCGAAAAAGAGTAAAAAACGTTGTATTTCAGTACATATTTTGCCTCTAAAATATGATAACCGTGTGAAGAATGAAAGAAATCCGAATCGGTATACAGGATTCAAAAGCACACAAATGGAGCTCCAATTCAAAAGAAAAAAATCCAATTTATCTTGAAAATTGCAGTCACCAGACGCCATGGAATCAGAGCTTGCGAAGTGACCATGATTAGGATCTCCGTAACCGTTTATCCGATCGATTTGAAATTTATACACTATATTTGTGTCGTTATTATACAAGCTTTGATAGCATGATTTTCAGATCTGAACTTTTGTTTTTGAGAAATAGTAAAAAACGTATCTGAAAATGACAAATTTTTTTGTAAAGTCTGATATTTTTTTTAAAGCCTCAATCTTGAAGATAAATTGAATTCCTTTTCCCCAAAATGAAGCTCAATTCGAGTGACTCTTTTTCTTTTCTTCCATTCTTCAGAGTGAAGGACGAGTTTTGCTGTTATTACTCAATACACTCTGTTTTATATTCAGTCCAATTTCGTGGGTTTCATTAGGAACTCGAATACCTACCCGATGTCCAATTTTATTTTATCCCTCTCAAATATACCGAAACGAAACGAAACGAAACGAAACCTGTGATTGTTTAATTAGTATACAAAACGATCGCAACTCGGGTAATGGGCGTAGGAACGCGGCAGCGGGCTCCAGATACGTGTGGAGTAGTTTGGGCAAGGTAACCGACCTCCGTCCAATCAGCCGTATGTCCGCAGCCCTTTAAAGTTTGGCAATTACCAGATGAGAGCTCGGGACGCAGCCGGATATTACCCGAGATAAAAATCAAATTAACCCTCACACGTTATCTCGCGGTGTAGTTCGACCCCCTTAACCCCCAGGAAAAGTGGAACTAACGGAAAATAACCCATCCAAACTCTTCTCCTCTCATCAAGCTACCCTTGTACAAAAATACTATTCGATCTCCGAATTTACCATTGATCACCATCGAAATTGAATAGCTTTCAATAGTTTTCAATAATAAATTGAGAAATCCAATATTTCGCAACGTCAGCCATGACACAGGAAATAAATCAAAACGGTCCAATTAGGAGTCGAGACGATCATCGGAATAAGTCATCCGAGCAATTAATATCAATCTTGAGGAAATATTACCAGATGGAAAACCGCATGCGCCTGGGATTTACAATCGCCTCAGGTAACTCGAGGAAAAATGACGCCGAGATTAGAATTGCACCCAGGACGACGATGTGTTATTACCACTGTTCAGGTACATCGGTCCAACATGCATGCAGATTGGACAAGCGTGGGTGTAGTCTGTATTTACATGCAACTAGATAACCGTGGTTTCACTGATAAAATCTCGCTCCGAGCTAGTTTCAGTGCTCTGCAAAATTTCTACATCAGACCACATTCGTTTTTTGTTCCGTGTCACGCCTTTTTATTCGACGATTTTATCGTGCTTTGGAGAGACGAGAAGAAAAATTGGATTAATTTGTATCCAAGTATCGCGAAATCAATAAAATCAGGTGAGGTCTCGTTGTAAATCCCTCAGAATATTTCAGAGCACCTTGAAGTACTTTGGAATCGTTGAAATATCTGAAGTCCTGAACGAAAAACAGTCTCATGTAAATCCCATGAGGATTCATGAAGTTATTTGAAGTCTTCTAAAGTCCAACGGATTCCATTAAGCTCAACGAAATCTTGTTGAAGTTTTTTTAAGTCTCTGAAGTTCATCAAAGTCTCATAAAATCCCACAAGGATGATGAAATCTTTTAAGTCCAGTGAAGTCTCAGTGAAGTTCGACGAAAGTCTCATTGAAACCATTCAAATCCCATTGAGTTCTTCGAAGTCCCTCGATGTCTTCAAGAATCCTCGAAATTTATGAAGTTTTTTGGGGATTCTCACGTCTCCTAAGTCTCCTAAAATCCCATGAAGTTTTCATCAAAAATTTCTGAAAGCTCACCTTCTCGTTGTGAGATGAACGTTTTCGGTTCAAACTGACCAGGACCGGTCTGATTTATCTTTCCAATTTCTATGTGGAGGGGGTATCAGGATTTCGTTGGATTTATCCGAGAATCTTGAAGCTTTGAAATTCTATGTTTTCTGGACGTTGGCCAAGAGTTACCTTCCCTGACTCCGAAGGTTATACCGGTAACGGTGAAGAGAGGAAAGCCGAAGCCGATTCCGATTCCGATTCCCTGACGTCGGGGGACGAGGACGCGGACGCGGACGTTGAGAGAGGGTGAAAAGAATTGAGGGATAAAGAGGGTTTTCTGAGGGATGCAATGGGGGTAGAAAAAGGGGGCAGAAGTTTTCCCAACATGCCCCAGTTGGCAGAAAATCGCTAGCTTAGCACCCGCACCGTATCTACCGCACGCTTCGGTAATCCGACCGAAATTTATTCCCGGCAAAACCGAACTCTGAACACTGCAGGAAAAACTTTACCGACTATTTTTTTTCTTTTCCCCTCGTTTTACTCTTCTTTTCTTCATCAAACGCACTACTTTCATGTTTTCGATCTCGATCGATATACTTGGAAAAGTAATTATTCTCATTCAGATGAGGAAGATGATGAAATTGATGAAAGAAAATTGGAACAAATTTGGGAAAAGATTGAAACGAAATTGTGACAAATGTTTGATGGAAAAAAATTGCAAAAAAATTTAAGCGTTTGATGTTGATCGATGTAACTTAACGTTATTTAGGTTTGGTAATTGGGTTCGTCTCGGCTCAGGTTCACCTCGAGTCTCGGACGAAAATTAGCGGATGAGTTTACCGAACTTCTCCACTTTGTTCAAGATATAACGACGTGTACGCGTACCTACCAGTGACGGGCTTAGGGGCTAGGGGCTAGTTCTACGAACTAGAGAATTTCACCTAGCCAATATGTTACATCCTATATCCAACCCTAACCGCGATAGCCACGATCTTCAAATTATGTTATCCCTCAGTCATGATCGGACGATATCGACCAGGGCTGGAATCGGGGTGGGGTTCTGACCACGGGAAACAAATAAACGAAAAAAACTATCGTTTTTCGATAAACTTTGACGATCTTTAAATTCTACAGATCAATTATAACCTCGTTTCAATCGTCGATTAAAAAAATGTGTGTTTTTTTGTTCTCAAACCTCTAGACAGTTGTTCACTTCACTAGTGAAAATGTTGATGTAATGCAGTTAGGAATGAATTTACCTTGTGAATTTAAACAAATATGTAAAAAATCATGGCTTATAGGTTATAAAGTATAAAAAATCATGTGGTCACTGTCAGCCATGTAATTTATCGCGTAATTTGTTTAATATTATATCCAGAGAGCCATACGTCTATTTGATTTATCACGTGATTTCTCCATATAATTGTTCAAATTCACAAACTAAATTATACGACGATGATTTCGCCCATAAAATTATATGATTTATCACATCAACGATTTTCAGTATAGGGTTGAACGATTTTTATCACAGATTTGTAAATTATTCTCACACCGTTTAATCAGCGGCAATTTCGCACATGGGCCGATAAAATAAACTAAAATGAAGCTTTTTTTTTTTCATTGGAGATAAATAGAGGGTAGAAAAAAAGGATTTTTTTTTCCACGATTCGTTTTTATCCCAAAAACTAATCGATTTCACAAAATTGTTAGCATCAAACGTACGGTATGTAGACGTATCCAACATGCAAAACCCGATTCACGGTATAAAGCGGTAGTCGAAAATCCATTTTCCAGTCCAAAGTGATATATCGACACGTTCTATCCGCAGTGCAGCGTTACCTATTGATTTACGGTGGTTAACTGTACACACGGGGAAGCAAAAGTCGCTGACATATTAACGTGTGTTTCTACGTGCTCAAATCTATCAGGGGATTCCACGATTCGAGTTTTTAACACTGCAGTACAAACAGTCGAAATGTTGAGAGCAAAAAATTTACAATTATTCGCAAGCTTCCAATTTCATTTTTTTTTTTTGCTCCTTGCATGCTTCCCATTTATTTTCTTGGTGCTTGCAAGCTTCCAATTCACTTTTCGCGCTTGCATGCTTCCCATTCATGTTTTTGTGTGTTTGCAAGCTTCCAATGTCTTTTTCAGGCTAGAATTTCTCTTCTCAATGAAAAAAAATTGGCAAAACCTGTAAATTTTTTTTTCTTCTTGGTGTGATTTCGTATCTTCACATTCAGGAAATGAATTTTAATTTGACTGAAAATTGAGGAAAGAAAAAAAAACTTCTTTTTGCATAAAAAATTGACAAAGTATTGAGAAAAGTAAAGATTTCATGAAATATCAGAGTTTGGCACCACATGGCGTGTCATTTTATGGACGTCGCGCTTATCGTTTACAATATCCTTAGACAGGAAATTTATTTGCCATAAATTGTTGCGGGTTAGGGAAAAGGGTGGGTAGGCGGGGGAGACGTTTCGATCGTGAGTCGAGTCGAGACCCGGATTGCATATTCCGAAATAGTCTGTCGAGGCAATAAATAATAGTCCATAAATTTTGATCATTTCAAATTTACGACACGATACAAAAACCAAAAAAAAAAAAAAAAAGAACAAGAAAAAAGTTATAAAATTGGAGAGAGGCTCCGATTTTGAATTCCACTTTGTAAAAATCGTTTATAAAAGAGAATTCGATCCTGATCTTGATCTTGATCTTGGAATAACAATTCGTTGTTCCTCCTCTCATGGTATTTGTTTGTGCGAAGCTAAGGGGTTGAAAGTCCCTTCCTTCAATCGGTCAGGAAGTTTAGACACGGTATCCACGGTACAGAAGCTTTCGGTTAATTGTATAAATTTACAACGGATTAACACCCGCTCAGACTCTCGGAGGCTTTGCGGTTTACCACTGATCACCACCTCAATGTAAACCAGAACCTAAGAAACTCTCATTACAGACTATCGGGAATATTCAATTAAACAGTGTTTTTTTTTTGCTCCTGCTGCTGTTGCTGATATCGCAAGAAATGCCACCGAAACCTTTGGGCTACAGAAATCAAACCCAATTGTAGGTATTTCGTGGGTTAATTTTTGTTTAATAAGACAATAATTATTTTTTTTTTCATCCTGAAGAATAAAATCAATTAGAATTTACACATAAACTTGAGCCAAAATTGAATCAAAGAATTTATTTGAGATTGAAACAGTATTGAGATTAAAGAGAAGAATTGGTAAAAAATTTAAACAAAATTTACTGAAAATTGAGAAATAATTACTGAAATGAAATAATTCACACTAGATTTTTGGGTTAAAGTTGGCAGAACATTGAAACAATATTGAGACTTGATTGAATCAAAGAAGAGACACGAGATTGGAACAAAATTGACATAGAAATCGGGACATAATTGAATGGAAGAAAATAAAGAAAGGCTCAGAATTGAAAGAAAATTGAAACAATATTGAGACAAAAAATTCAATAAAAGGATTCACAAAATTGAATTGAAAAAATTGAATCAGCATGAACGGAAAGAAAATTGGCAGAAAATCCAAAATCAACTCAACACAGAATATCGACATCGGAATTGATCCAAAAATCATAGATACGTGGATTATTTGGACAAGAAATCGTTGCTCTTTTCGAATAATACCATCGAGACTATGAATCGAACTAGAATATACGCGAAAACGATGGTAATTCCGGACGGACATCATTTGCGAAAGTATCACGTACCGCGTATATCCCTTGTTCCACCAGAAATCGAAACAAACAGAGAACACGGGGTATCGCAAACGCTGCAACATTTACTCTACAACCACCCTTTTTACACCCTTTGTCAGCAATTTTGTGCAGCCATATTACGTTCGATTTTATTCAAAATTCTTTCCACCTTTTTAACCAGAATTCTATACCATCACCCTAATCGTAATCTGCGATCGTTTAATTAGTTAATCAATTTTTGACTATACTCAGAAAAACTATCATTGATCCGAATCCGAACCTACTGAATAATTTATTTGCAAATTATTTAGTATTTCCGGTGGATTTCCGGTGTCTTAGTTTATTCTTCAGGAAAATCTTTCGATGATTTATCCAAAATAATTGATCGTCGCGAAATTCCAGTGGGAGTTGAATGAAGAATGACGGAAGAACGATTCATCACTGTATCGGCGTCTGTATAATTCCCTCGACGATTTTGAACAATGTTTAACGATTCTAGAAACTAGAGAATCTGCAGGATGATTGACCCGACTAATAGTTTATAGCGGCTGGGGGATAACCCGTCAATTATCAAGGTCTATCGAAATAATAATGAACAGTTTACGTTTCCGTTTTAGGATCGTTGGCCTACCCTCAACCATCGGGACCAAATTTTGGTTAGGAAGTTAGTAATTATTAACGGGCTCCGTGATCCCTTGCAGAGTTTAGGATAACCTCCAGGCTGGATATACGACTTAATAATATCCGATGAATTTTCGATCCATTTCACGTCAGTCTATCAATTGAACTGAAAATATTCTCTCGTAAAATAATTAAAGAACGAGAAAGTTTAGAATAATTCAGTCCCTTGTCCTTTCGAAACCCTTCGAAATAAATAGAATTTTTACAACCACACGGTGCAAACAATTTTTTTTTATGAAAGTACCATAACTTGAGAATCTCGTTCTAAATTTTTGGGAAAAAATATTGAGAATGGAAAAAGTTATGAATTTTTGAGTGGAAAATTCGTTTTTTTTTAGCGTTTAAAAACCAAAAATTTACAGTTTCATTGGGGGGATTCTGATCTTATATAAAATAAATGGAATAAAATCAGAGTGAAATGGGGGGAAGCAAGATTTTTCTCGAAAGCCATTCAACAATATCAGGCAGCGGTCCATCTTTGGTCGTCTTTTTTTTTTGTCCGCCCTCCTTTAAGAGCATTGAACGATTTTCAATTTTTCACACCGAAGAACTTGAAAATAAGCTCCGAGTTACGATCATAAAACACCACCCCGTTTCCACGGTGCCAATGCAGGATAAGAAGAGCCAATTTTTTCCCGCAAAGAGTGGTTCCGCTCATCCACTCGGGTGTACCGTCGATTAAAGGTCATCATTTCACCCTCATTCACCCCCCTATCTTTCACTTTACGCTCCTCGTTTCGAAATCCTGAGTGCATTTCGAAAATACCGTCGATCTGCATCTCTCGTTCTCAGAAATCCAAGCCACTATCTACAAGCCCTGAACTACTGCAGCTAGCGCGGTTCAAACTCTCGAAGAGCGTAATTTGAGTGGTTCTCTTATCTCCGCCGCAACCCCCGTGCCGTTTGCGCCAGTCGAGTAACAATGCGAACAATGCGAACGTTGCAGGAGTTGAATTTCTAGGACTTTTCAACCTGGCTATGCTGTAAAAAATGTTTTTGTGGGAAGTTCGAAAAATGTGTTGGAAAGCTTTGTGAAAAGTTTCATGAAAATGGATGTGAAGCAATTAATATAAACTTTTTGTATATTAAAATTCAACTTTTTTCAATATTTCAATATTCATATAACAGTTTTGAAAATTTTAAATCGTTCTGAAATTTCATAGCCAAGATCATTTCATTCAAAAATGGGTTTCCACTGCATTAATTGCCGAATCGGATCATAAAATATTGCAGAATAAACCAAAAAATGGTAATTTTACGCTTTTAATTGGATCGACTACTGATATCAATCACAGTATGTTTCGAATCTCCAAAACAGTTTGATAAATTTAACAGAACCGTATCGATATTGAGATAAATTGATTGAAAACTCGGTATGTCTTTTCAATATCAGGACCCAAATAGGAAATTTCAAGATGTTTTATATCAATTTCATTTAAATCACCAGGATTTGTAAATTTCATTCCTTTTTGTATAAGAAAATTCAATATATCTTCAACAGTGTAGCACAAATACCTAATTTCGTATTTTTTCATAAATTCAAAGAACAAGCGAATCGATTCACTTTGCTATACTAAATTTTGTAATTTCAATATAATCATTTTTTACACTTCACTTTTTTTGATTTTCCGGTAATGTTGCCTCGAATTTCAATATCGTCGAATAGAATCGAAGGGTTGACGAGTGGTGACGTCGGAATAAAGTTGCGGAATCAAGTTTGTACAGTTGATGTTCGTTTCTCGCGCATGCCGCGGACGAGTCTGACGTGTATTGTGTCCAACCGGTTGAGGAAGATGGTTTCTTGAGCGAAAAGATTTACTTCCACTTCGAGTCGCGGTTTCACCGCATCCAGGAACGACGGCGGGAGGCGTATCGCGTTTCTGCAAGACTGACTTTAATCCCGTTTAACGGATACGTAGGGGTGTACTTACTAACGATTTGTGAAACGTTACGGTTAATCTCGGAATCATCGACTTCAGAACGTCGCGTCAAAATCGACGCCCTCGAAATATTTTTCATTTTTTTTTAGTGTGATAATCAAATTCTAGAATTTTAAAATACAGGCTTTAAAATTATCTACGATTTCAGTGTATAAAAAAAAGAGAAATTAATTGATAAGAAGATGGAAAATCTTCTGAAATCGACTTTTCAAGCACCCACTGAAAAATTTTGCTTCTGAATATATTGATTCAAAGATTCTTTTTTTTCTTCAATTTTTTAGTGTCCTCTTAGTTCTTGTAACCTTCTAACCGAGACACAGATTTTTAATTAACTTCTGGATTGATTGATTGAAAGAATGGAACAGATAAAAATTGATGAAAAATCTTTTAATAATTTCTTAATTTAGTGAAAGTAGAAGAAAGATTCTGTGAATCTAGTCGAAAATCTAAAAATTGACGATCTTCGCGTTTTCTTTTCACACAGTTGCAAAAAGCAAAAAATTTTTAGGCGCTCTTATAAATCGTGAAAGAAAGAAAGATGAAAAATGATCAAATCGATGCGATATTCTCTCTAAGAAAAAAAAAAGATACGTGATATATATATTTTAAACGAAAAATACATCATCCATATCCAGCAAAGGTGTGGTCGAGCAGAAAAAGAGAGAGATTCCTCAGACAATACTCGAGTATGTGGGTCTAGAAGATAGATAAATGGCCAGTCTGCGAAATAAACCTGCCACAATTTTCGTCACACATTGCACTACGTCGAATTTCTTTCTTTCTTTCTTGCTTTTTTGGATTTTTTTCTCAAAAATGAAAAAAACCGGGGGGGGGAACAGTTTCAAAAAAATAAAAAAATAAAACGTCACCATAAATCTTGAAATAAAGAAAAACATGAAAAACGATGAAATTGACGAGAATTGACTCGAATCATATCATATATTTTGCCCGGGGAATCCCTGCCCCGATTTCGGGGCTCCGAGCCCCGATATCCGCAGTGCCCCGAATGGCACCAAGCCAATTTCTACTTCCCCTTGACCGGGTTTCTCGCCGCCCAGTTATTCGTGTAGCCGCACGTAAACTGGCTGTTTTACAGAGGCGTATCTAGCGAACACGTGAAAGCTTACGCGAGACTCACAAATCTCGAAGAAAAAAAGAGGAGAAGGGTGGAGGTAATTTCTTCCATCAATTAATCCCAGTCGAATCAATCGCATTATCGAACCCCAGTGGGATAAAAAAATACGGGAATAAATTTCCGTCCATTTTGACTCAGGGTGTTCATGGTACGCCTCGAAAAGTCTGGAATTATCACCCTCCATGGGAGTTGGCAAATCACAAAAGATCGCAACGATGATAAAACTAACGCTAATCTAAACCGAAAAATGATCTTTCGCGATTTACTTGATGAGGAATCAATTTTTCGGTCGGAGATTAATTTTTGAAATCTTTGATTCTTCGACAACAAAGATAAAGAGGTGATTGAAGTAATTTTTAGCATGTGGGTAGCGTCGGATGAGCGAAGCGGGTTTCGGTGGTTGGTCAGCCAAACCGAAACCAGGACTCGGGACAGGACAGGACACCCATACCCGAGGGACTGGCTAACAGCTACGATGCGTGAAACTAGCCAATGGAAGCTCATCTGGTCCAATTAAAATAATAATTATTCGGCAAATCTATATATAAATAAATTAACGCTCCGGAGCAGATAATTTCGTAATGGATTTTCGGCTGGTTATGGCCGCGGGAAGAGATACATTATGCAATGGAGTATCAGAGGAGCCTGGAGAAAATACTCCAAACTCCATTCGTCAATTTTTTATCAGTCCGATTCTGGTAAATTTTGCAGTTTTTACGGTCAAATCGAAAGTCAAAATCGATGTGGGCAGTCGCAATAAATAACTTTGCCATTTTTTGTTTATTCAATCAGGCTGTTTTGGCTCAAACTTTTCGATGAAGGAAAAAAAACAGCCTGATATATCGAATGATCTCTTTTTTCGAAATTTCCAGAATTTTGTTTGTCTCAAATTCTCAATGTTTTTTATGAACTTTGCCATTTCTTAAGTTTTTAAGCTATTTTTGGAAAAATTCTCGATGTATCTTCAAAAACTTATCATTCATTTAATAATCGAAACTTACAGAACTCGACCATTTTGGAAAAAAAATCGCCATTCTTACATTAAATTGATCTTCGAGTTTCAGCAATTGATAAAACAGTAGCAATAAATTATAGTAAGATAACAATTTCAGTCAAAGAAGAAGAAGCTTTTTTACTTTCCTCAAATTTAGCATTATCATAGAAAGTGAGAAAAAAATTCATGGAATAAAAAGAAATTTGTCAGTAATAGACGAATCGAGTATATTTCGCAATTTCGTGAATCACTAAGCCGTTATGATCGCACGATGACGTGAGAAGATTTGGCGTGATTTCTGCAATCCTCAAAATCACTGGATTTATGTACACCGGTGTTTCATGAATTGGATCAGTGTCGCGTTAGCGATTAACCGCAGCTTGATAGTTCTCCATTAATCGAAAGTAATCAGGCATACCGATAGTCCGCATTAGGCATCCATCTATATCTATACCTGATTCAGATACCAATTGATCGGGGTGTGGTACCCATATAACGCGAGTGTGCAGAGTGTACAGAACCCATAACGCAACAATGTAAGTTAAGCACCCATGGAGGATGCAGATGGAAGGATGGAAGGATGAAAGTTCGGGGTGGGAGCATCCTGATGGGATTACGCCAGGGGCACATGAGCCTTTGTTTATCCTCGAGATTAAACCCGGCTTGGTTCAACCTTCGAGAATACATTTTCATTCCGGTGAGAATAGCCTCCATACAGGACACCGGAAGTATGAAGAAGGTGCCTAAAGTGACTGTTTTTAGGTGCAGTTGTGTTTTTAGTGAAAGTCGTTGGCGTGCCGAAGGAGAGCCTCAAGCTTGAGGCCACGTATGACACAATCTTTGTTTTTCTAGTTGATTTTAGTCGATATTTGTACGAACTGCGGGTTAAAACTGTCATAAAAAAAGTAGTGAATTGCCCTGAAAAGTATTTTTGGAGCAGCTTACTGCAGTAAAAAAAACGATTTTGAAGATGGGTGTACAAAGTGACACTTTATAGATCGAGAGAAGGCGTCGGAAAGTGATTTTCTAATGCCTGTGCCGCTGAAAATGGTTCCATCGATATTCGCATTCTTGCGAAGCCACGGTCATAAGGAACGGTAAAAATCGTTTTAGCCATTATTTACAGTGTTTTACGATCTCGTCTCGGACCCCGAGCTAAGTAGATTTGATTGTAAGGGAGGCAGTCATGGTTTAAGGTTGATTTACAGTGTCACAAGGGTAGTGTAGTCGGCTGCCCTAGGCGGGGGCTACTAGAAAGTGCGAAATGTAGAACGTGATTCGACTCCGAGTCCGGGAACTGTTAGTGCTCGGGGCTCCATAGATCAGCGGTTTTACTCTGAAAGCTTAAACCGTAAAGTATAAGTCGTCCTTTTATTTTCCATCCCCTCAAGAAGCAAAAAAAAAACGGAAATCGAACCACTTCCTCTTCTAGTTTTATCGAATTCGATCCTTAACTGCGATAGAAATGTTATCTCGTCGTCAAGATGATTTTTTTGCGAATCAAATTAAAGCAAAAAAAAAAAAATAAAAAAAATCAGGAGGATTGAAGAGTCGCAGTTTGGTAACTCTGAACTATGGCACGAGACGAGACAGGTCGCCTCTATTGGATACTTAGACGATACAAGGATCTATTTCCTCCAATAAGTAGCTACATGGGCGCAGCAGGTTTTCCTTCTAAGTCAACGTTAAACTTTTCGAATAACCTTTCGTCGAAAGTTTGTTGGGTTACAGATATACAGATACACATATACACTGGGGGTGTTGTAGAGAGACCCTAATATATTGCCGGAGGGCCACGTAGTGTATCCTGATCCGGACGATTGAACTTTATTGGTCATGGAAATCCACCCTGAAAAATAAAGCTCCTTTACATGCTGTTACATATGAGACGTGGAATTGAGGCTTGTTTTATTTACTCCTTTTTTTTTCTCGCTCTTTCTGTTAGCAGCTATAATGGAATCGTTGCAATTTATTGGTTATCTTATTACAGGCATTAATTGACCAATTTCTATACCCTGTGCAACAGGTTGTCTGCCTGCCCAGCCCAATCTTCTGAAAGGATTTTTAAACAACGGCGACAGTTTAACCGTGTTTCTTTTTCTCGAGGACCTTTAACCTTAAAGTCTGTAAAAAACTTTTGATTTTATTTAGAACAACGGATACAATCAGGAGATAGAATCTCGCTCCTCACTTGTGAGACACCAGATTCTTATCTAGATAATTTGAACTTGACATGTAAGAACCGACCCAACGAAAAAAAGACAGTTTTCTTTTGAAATCGAACCTCGTATGTATTTCAGCCTCTAGTTTTGCTTATATCTCGCTTCTGGTTACTCCTATGAAAAAATTATGCCCGTCAATTTTGAAGCTCATTAAATTTCCTACAAAAAAGCTAGTATCACTTTTTTCCGTGAAATGGACCGTTTCGAAGATAAACAAGATCGAAAAGAAGTAGACTAGATAAACGCTTTTTAGTCTATTTTGGACGATATCTCACTTTTGGTTGCTTCTACGGAAGAAATGTTACAGACTGTTTTTGAAGATGATAAAATTTCCTACCAAAAAGATTCGGTCAATTTTTCTCGTAGAACTGATTGTTGATGAGATATTCGGGCTGAAAGATGATCAAACGAAAGTTTCACCAATCTTGTTACTTTCTTCATCGTTTTTTTGGTAATATCTGACCTTCTGATCTTCCTGGGAGAAAAATTATGATTAACAATTTTGAAGCTGATTAAATTATCTTGAAAAAAGATCCGAACACTTTATCGCGTTTGATAGATCGTTCAGAAGATACAGAGACTTGAAACACACACTTGAAATGGTGTCTAGAATAATTGGACTGATGAAATTAGAATCCGTTTCTGCATTTGGTGTAACATGAAATTTCTGTTTCCATCTGGGCGACACAGCGTCGGATGCAAATATGATGCTAATAGTTTCGCCTTATCCCCACAGTATGGCGGAATTGGCACAGTTATCCCCTCAGCTGCATAAATACGAGCGAGTTGGTCGGGTTGTTAACAGGGATAATCCGAGGTTGAGATAAATTGCAAATTTTCCAGCCAATCAATCCGTTTCAAAGCTCGTCTATGTTTTCAAATTTCATGTTTTGTTCATCCAAGGCAGAGTAATTAGATCCTGTCATGCTGGAATATCGAAACTCCGATACCGTCCATTATTTTTCCTTAATTAAATCCCCATAACTTTGAGGAACCCGATGAAATTCGCAGCCGATAATAAATTCAGGAAACGACGCTCTCCAAGATACCAGCGTACTATAAAGTCGTGGTCAAAGTATGCCCATCTAGAGAACCGTGGTATGTCAATATAGTGCCAGCAGCGTCAGCGCCAGGGTTCCTCCTCCTCGAAAACCGTGAATATATCTATACCGTATACGGTTAGCCCTAGGGAAACGGTCTCACGGAGACCGAGGAACCCCAGGAACGCGAATGCCTGCATGCCAAACGGTAATGATTGGTCGCTAAAAACGTGACGATGGGATCGTAGGTATAATCGAATTTCCGAAATTGACGTTCTCTGTGTCTGTCTGTTTGACTCATAAATACAATTAATTTCACACTTATTGCCAATGATCGGATCCATTATGTTCGCACATTTTTACTCTTATGTGGCTACAACGTAGATCTACTATTTCATCATTGATCTTTGAGTCTGAATCGAGAAGATATTGACTATTCTGAATCCTTTTCAAACAATGGAAAGTCATAAAAAATAATCAAGAATCTGAGATAAAATTCTGTTAAATAATGATGTAAAATCATCTGAAACCATGGAATGACCTTTTATCACTTAAATTTTGAGTGAATGAACCCCCCTTGGTATAAATGATTCGAAGAAATGATAGAATCCACCTCTAGTAAAAAAAAGGGGGAACGCAATGATACGAAAGTGTTCTTGGCCATCCGAGTAGTGGTCGATGCGTTATTCAACGAAATCCTTTCTCCCTTTGGAACTGCAGGACGTGGCGAGAGGTTTCTCTTCGAGGGTATTTATCAAGGAGATAACTCACCCTGCCACCAGATCCGTCTCTACCACGCCTCAGCCGAGAGACCGAGGGCTAACATCAGATTCTCTCGCTAGGAACATTGGAATAATAAAAAGAAAAGAATTAGATTCGAGGTGGAAGACGAGAGCATATGCTGAAAAGCGAGGAGGCTAATTTTCCCAGAAACGTTTTTGGAGGAACGACTGGCGTGGGGCATCAATTTTGTACCGACCAAGGGAGGGATCGTCCATTAGTCAATGTCTCGGTCTTTCTTTTTTTTTCTTTTTTGTAGGAACAAAAAAAAACGAAATTTTTACCATGAATCAACACAAAACGAAGCTTCGAGTAGTTTGACAATATTGAACTAGCGAGTTAATCGATGAACTTCTGCGTTTGATTGAGAAACGAGAATTGAGCGGAACCCGGGGGTCGGATTCGAGGGAACTTGGAGTTGAATTTCTAAACGAGCTTTTCACGCAAGAAGTAACCGGGGTAAAGTGGACGGTCCAATTAGGAAGGTGGAGGAATCATCGCTAGATGTAGAGATTGAAATAGGTGTTGATGGGGCTTCAACACTGCTTCGAGAACCTCGTATCTCTCTCTCTCTCTCTCTCTTGCTTTATCTTTTTCTCTCTCAAACTTCTATTATTTCGATGCAATTTCACCCCCTCCTTCACGCAACCGCCCTATTATCACTATTCGATCTTCCATTCCGACCTCATTCAACCCTCCATTCACAAACTCCTCTTATTCTTTACCTCCTCCTCATCCTCCTCCTCCGTCTCCTTCTCCTGCTGCCTTTTCCATTAATTTATCACTACGAATTCTTCACATCCATCAGATATAAAAACCTCGACCGTCGAGATGAGGGTCGATGTTTATACATTTTAACGCTCACGTGGAAGGAGTAGAGAGTAGATTCAAAGATCGTCTCATTATGTGAAGAAAAAAGAAAGACAGTACCAAAAAAGTAGAAACTAGACAGTCCGAATGAATTTTTAGACAATCTAGTCATTGGAAGTGAAAACTGGAGAAATTCGTCCAAAAAAAGCCTCATATCAAAATTTCTACCCCTTAGACCTTGGAATTTTATCCATTGGAAAAGCAGTTGACTGGCTCAATTACTTTATCTACAAAATCTGTATTCAATAAGTGTTTTGAATATGAGAAAATGTGAGAATACCCATCAAAAATGACTCGAAATTTGCAATTTCGAAAGTTGTTGAATCCATATTTTCTTCATCGATCAAATAATTTGAAGAATTTCGAATTATCGTCTTTGAGGTTGAATGGCTAAATTTTTTTCACCGATAAGTGAGGAAAACTCATCTAAAACGAAGGTTTTATAGGTTCGAGCTGTAATAACGTTTTTTTCCAGAACGTCTATACGATGATTTTCAACTTTTGTTCAAAAAAGGTGTTGAAAACCTCCTCTCTGAATTTTTTTTCTTGTGGTTTTTTCAATCAACACGTCGATCATTTTGAAATAGTCAACGTTTTTTTTTTTTTGTATCCTGTATAAAGAATTTATAACGTAAAATCCAAAAAATTAAGTGTCAAAAACTGTAGTGTAAAAAACAAGATATTTATGAGAAAATTCGTTGGATTTGAATGGCTTGTTCTCGCTTTTGAGGTCCCACAAACAAAAAATTCCAGGAATTTCATGGTCAGTCACATCAAAATGTCGCATTTTCGAAACTTTGAGAATTCAGATTTTACATAAAATTGAAAAGTCGTCATACACGCAAAGTCATTGTCAACCGCGCTCGCCTCCGCAGAGAGGACAAGGGTAATTAATTATTCGTGCTAATTGTTTTTCGGATGAAGCTCGTTTTCTCAACAACAAAAAAAATCGTTCCAGTCGAGGGGTGGGGTGTGGGAAAAATCGTAAAATTTTTCCTCCAACCCCTCCCCGACGATTTTCATCCCCTCCATTTATCGCTCGGCAACCCCTACACTACCCTTCATGCCCCCCCCCGTTCACATCGAACGAACCGAAACACGCCCACTGCGCCGTCGTGGGGTCGGGGTTGGGGTTGGGGTTGATAGCGACGGGGTGGGTCGGGGTGCAGTCCTGGAACCAGGAACAACGTCCGGCCGAGACGGCGCCAGTTCCACTGCCGCCAGCACGACGAGCGCACAGACTCAACGCCATGGACATACTGGGTATGTCCGACCAAAGCATGCTTTCTCTACTTAAAACTCTCCGACGAAATTCCTTATTCTTGTCTGTTCTCTTCACAATCTTATTGTTATCAATATTATTTGTTTAAATTCTGTGTAAATTTTTTTTATTTTTTCATTTTTTTTAAGAGTTTTTGACGTGAACAATTATTAACAAAACTCGAATCCACTGTGTGTTTCGCGAGACGATAAGAGAGACAACCCAGTGACAAGTTGTGAAATGGGGAAAACTGTCTACTCCTCTTCTTTCTTTATCATCGACTCGAATTTTATGAGCTTGCAGCGTATTTTGAACTTACAAAAGAAAGAAAAAACTCTTTTGCTCTGACTAAAAACAAAATAATAATGATAATAACGAACTAACAAGGCGTAAACATTTTGTCAGGGGTTGGGGGGGCGGGGGAGGGGGGGGGGGGACACTGTAATTAATGCGACGGAAAGGACAAAAGAAGTCTGATTAAAATTTTTAGAGCTCCTCTTTCATCTTTTGTGTAAGAGAAAACGTAACGACGAAAAGTTTTGTTTTTCATATTTTACTTTTATTTCATTTTTCTTGTGTACTTGTGTCTTACGAAAAAGGCTACGAACAGAGATAAGCTTTATTGTTTATAACGAATATAAAATACCGAGTGTAAAAAAAAAAGAAAATTAATTTTCTTTACTGTGTGATAATGAAAAAAAAAAGGTTCGTTTCATCCTACTGGATCCTCAGGTATCTGTACCTGCAGGAGGTGTCGGATCGCTTCACAGACATCACCAAGTTACGTCCCCTCACGATGTAGTGATGGGTCTGAAACAATTAGGAGCCAAAAATTGTCAGAAAATTATTTAAAAAATGACACAAACTGTGAAAAAAAAATGACTAAAAATGAGAAAAACTGTAAAAGATGGTGTGAAAGATGTTATCTACCTCCCAAGGTCCGCTGTTGGGTTCCCATCCCTCGCGTTCGCACTGCATTTCTCTGTTGAAGACCCATCCATTAGGACAATCGATCTTCATCCTTCCAGGCTGGTCCAGGGTTCGATCGGGTACGAATATTTTGTCATGTCCGTAACAATCTGAGGAATAGGAAAAAGAATAAGCAGAGATTTTTAGGAGATTAAAAAAGTTTTCGGATAATTTTTTTGCGACGTACTTCGATCGCCGATCGATCTCTTCACCAGTTCCCCAATTTCGCACGAATCATAGACTCTGACGGTTCCTTCGTTACAGTCGGCGTCGATGCAGACACTGATCACTGAATCTAAACATATAGCGATTATCAGCAAAAGTGGGAAGCAGGAGAGACGAGGGAACGACTGCATCGTACCGTGTGTGAGATCTGACAATGAGACTTATTGGTAGAAAGATTCGTTAGAGATTGTTCGGAGGAAATGCGTCAGAGATAAGATGTTTATGGAAGCGGTGAACCGCGCGCGCCTTGACACAACGGGTTTTTATTTTATTCTTTTCAGATAAATTATCGTTTCGTCACCGTCTGGGTTTCGCAATTTTTATCTGCACTGTGACTTCGCGTGTCTTCGGAAGTTCATGTGAAGCATTTTATTCTCTTATCGATTTTCAACTTCCCGTATCACTGATTTCAGAGAAAATAGGAAGTTATTGTAATCACCCCGAAAATGAAAAGTTGAGTTTTCACCGGATCTCCACGTTTCGAGGTCCGGAGAATCACTTCCGATCATTTTCAGATGGACGTCTGTGTGTGTGTGTGTGTGTGTGATCAAATTTTTGTCCTACGATATCTCGAGAACGCGCGGTCGGATTTCGATCAACTTGGGCTCAATCGACTGGGCTTTTCGTAACTTAGAACTGATTAGATTTTGGCTTTGATCGGATTGGTACTTTTTGAACTATTCGAATAACAAAATTCTAAGAAACACAACAAAAATGACGATATCTTGAGAACGGATCAACGGATTGCAATGAAATTTCGTACCATATGGTTTTTTTGATCGCTGATCACGAATCTGAAGTCAGTTTTGCAAAATTTTCATTTTACGTATTCGATATACTGCAAAAAAAAAAACTAAAAACATTTGGATTTGGACGAAACTTGATAATCCTAGGTTGTTTGGGTCACTGATCACGAATCTTGAGTCAGATTAGCGAAATTCAAAATGGCGAGTCCGATTTGCTGGGAAAAATACTTAAAAACATTCGAAATCTTACGGAAATTTGTACTCGAAGGTTTTTTGGAACCGCTGATCAAGAATCAGAGGTCAGATTTACAAATTTCAAAATAGGGAAGGATCGATTCTCTGGTTGTTAGAGTTCGCCTTTATTTTTAATCTCTGTCAATTTTTGAGGGTCATCAACCGCCTCATCGGCACCGTTATCGGCGTCAAATTATCACAGATATTATTCAAACGGTGTGGAAATATTAATCGAACTCAAGCGAGGAAGAAACTTTATACTCATCGTTCAATCTCCTCCTTTTTCTTCTTTATCTTCTTCTTTTTACTTTCTGTATAACCGGGGTAAAATTAATCGTTGAATCGATATTCACGATTTTATCACAGTTTGTTAATGTATTCGAAATCTATATTCTTCGGGGACGTTTCAAATATCAGATTGGTGAAATACTGATTGATATTCAGACCCTGTTTCTTCATTCACTAGAAATATTCGTCACAAATGGCTTTCTTTTTGGTCTGAATGGCTGTTTTTCAAATTTCAGTGAAAAATGTACCAAAGTTAAAAAAGTTGTTCGACTCTACAGATAAAACTATGAGAATTTATAACTTTCAGTATTTTTTTTTTGCTGTGCTCTCAGTGTATGAAAATCAGAAACTGGTACAATTAGCCACTTTTCTCAATAGATAATTATCACTTTTTTTCATTGCTGACACATTTTTTAAACTCAATCAAATCTCACTGAAAGCGATCATATTTCAAATTTTCAATTCCAAAAGATTGAAAAATCGTTTTTTTATGACTATTACTATTTTTTTCTTCTGAAAATTACAAGCTCATAGAAGGAATTTTTACTACTCTGCACTTTTTTCAAGTGAAAAAAGTCACTTTTGTGTAAAAATGCTTCTTAAAGTCGTTTGGATCGATGATGAAACCCCCTTGAAGTTTAAAGTTCAGAGCTTTCGCTCTCTATTCTGACTCTGACTCTGACTCTGACTCTTAAAAAAACGTTGTAATCTAGGTTGCTGATTCGGCACACGGATGGTCAGCACAGTGATAAAATTATTCTACACAGTTTGCGTTCCACCGGCTGAATAAACGCTCTTATCATCATCGATAAATTCGATTCATGAATACTTCTCATCTTTTTTTTATGCTTTTATGTTTTTTCTGTATTAATTTTTCCCGAAACATTTCAAAAAGCAACACGAATGAATGAATAAAAGTGTCTATGGTTACACGAATGATTTTTTTTTTTTTTTTTTTTTTTTAAGGAATTCTGTTCAATGACCGCAAGAGACTCGATCGAGTGAAATATTCGGCTTTATGCTGACCAGTGAACCAAACCAGTCAGAATTTTCAACCGTGTATCGATCCCTAACCACCCGGTAACCTCGCAGTATCAACTTGTCCGACTTCTTCGAGGTCGAGAATGTCAGCTTTTGAATTTTTCGTCATTGTATGTTAATCACAGCAAAGTGATTGACGATCGAAGGTCAAAAAGCTCGACAACTTTCCCAAGCCTTTGTCTGATGACAATTTTTTTCTCTTGATAGAAACGAGGGAATCGAGAATAAGGAGACGTGGGACCGAAGGAACAAATTGTCCAAACAATTGTTGGTCCCCTTTTTTTTTACGTACACAGTTTTAGCTTTCCTGAGTCTTCTTCTTCTTCTTCTACTTTTTTTCTTGTTCTTGTTCTTCTTTTTCTGTCATTTCCTCATGCATAAAATATCGGGCTGTTACCCGGCTATGGTAATGCGAACAGACACCAACTTCGACGCGACTAGGTGGTATCCTTGAACCGTTTCACCTCCACCCTTAGTCCGGCCCATCAATCTTATTAACTAGACCCTGGCGTGTTTAGATATTCGCTACAACTCTTGGACGATAAATTTTGAGGATGGTACAGAAACGCCAATGCCTAGAGGTATTAATGACAACGTACAACTATCCAGATCTCTCTACTCTCAATGAGTCTCTAACATGATAAGCAACCCTACTAGACGGAAAATTTGAAATGTAACAAAAATTTCTAGCTCTCCTGTATCGAGAACGAATTGACCCATTTTTGATGACTTGCGGTCTCAATTATTGAGGTGGTTTTTGAAAACTTGAAACTGATTAGAAGCTGAATTTAAACCAGTGGTTTTCGAGTTATTAAAAAATTTAATATTTTGAGGAAGAAATTTCAACTGATGATTTCCTGAGAACGGATCAACCGATTTCGACTGACTTAGTCTCAATCGACGTGGTTTTTGAAGACTCAAAACTGATTAGAAACTGGATTTAATCGGTTCAGTGGTTTTCGAGTTATTCAAAATACGAAATTTTGAAGACAAAGTTTCAATTTATGATAATTCGACAACGATTCAACCGATTTCGACTAATTTAGTCTCGATCGACGT
>JAFFZH010015572.1:11664-27923 GCA_018420115.1 Euura saliciscinereae | reverse complement strand
ACAATGCAACCGATTTTGACTAATTCAGTCTCGATCGACGTGGTTTTCGAATACTCAAAACTCCTTAAAATTCGGATTCAAACGGTAAAGTAGTTTTTGAGTTATTCAAAATACAAGATTTACAACAGCGAAAATTCAACCGCTGATATCTCAAAAATGCATCAACCGATTTTGACTAACTTTGACTCAATCGACGCGGTTTTCGTAGACCCAAAACTCCTCAAAATTTAGATTCAATCATTACAGTATTTTTTGAGTTACTCAAAAATCAAAATTCAGACAAACTTGACGATATCTGAAGAGAACGAGGGTTTCCGATTTTCATAAAAATTGTTACACCCAGGTATTTTGGGTCTCTGATCACGAATTTGAGGTCCGATTTTCTTCAAATCAACTTCTCCCCCCTCAAGCCTCTCGGGAATAAATTTGATCTGGTTCGAGAAAGAAACCCTGCGATTGCAAAAAAAAAAAGTATCTAATCTCAAACGCGTGTAGATTTCGTATATAATAGTTGTAACAAAATTAATTGTTTGTTCCGTTCATGTCATCGTGAAGCTTATGTCTGGTCCAATAGAAGGTAGGTAACCGGGTAGCAGGTTGAATTCGATTACCGTGAGTTAATTTGAACAAACATTAGGTATGTAGGTAAACGGCGTGTGTATGTAGGTAGGGGGGCCGTCGCGTCGGAGAGTCGCTACTCCTACGGAATACCTACTACTGCAGTGTGTGTATAAAGGTACTATATATACCTTCGTTATATTTGCAGAGTAGACAAGGGTTCCCTCTAAAACCCTTTTTCGAGGGTGACAAAAATAAAGACCATTCAACGAGTAATTCCGACAAACACAAATCTTCCCATCTTATTCAGTACACTATAAAAAAACAAAAGAAAAAGTAGACGAAGAGGAAGTGGAAGTGGGTTTCGGCTGATTATTGATATTCCGCTTCGGAATTTTGCAAATTTTACCTCAGATTCTTGATCAGTGGTTCGAAAAACCACTTTTTGTAAGATTTGGAATGTTTTTCGCAGCAAATTTGATCCACGATTTTGAATTTTTCTGATTTGACTTCAGATTCGTTATTTAAGTGACCCTAAAAAACGTTTGAGTACCAATTTTCATCAGAATCGAAACGTTTTTCAGTTTTTTTTTAAGCATATCGACTGCGAAAAATTCAAATTTTGCAAAACTAAATTCAGATTTGTGATTATTGATACAAAAAAACCATGTGGTAGCAAATTTCATTCAAATCAGTTGATCAGTTCTCAAGATATCGTCGTTTTTACTGTATTTCTTGAGAATTTTATTATTCAAATAAGTCGAAAAGTACTTAACCGATCAAAGCCGAAATCTAATCAGTTCTAAGTTTCGAAAAACTGCGTCGATTGAGATCAAAATGACCAAAATCCGGTTCCTAGTTATCGAGATATCGTAAAAACCGAACTTTTCATTTTCAACGTGCTTCCAATAAGTTCATATTTTGAAAAGATACTCTGGGAAGCAAAAATCTAGGTCATCCCTGAGAGAAAAGAGTCTAAAAAATAATGTATCCAGTGAGAATAGCAGTTTATCTATATTTCAAAAACCACACACGCGTCTCTTTAGCCAAGAAGCCAGCAATTTTCTGTCTCGTTATCATATTTCGCTCTACGTTTATAATCTGTTATTCAGCCTCTTTGCTACATGCGTGGGTAGCGTTTCGAACCACCCGCTGATTTAATGACACACAAGAGTCTGTCCGTAATTATGGGCTTGCACGATAGAAACGAGAGTAATTTGTTGTCAGATCGAGGGCTATAGCTCGGTAGGACGGGTAGAAAACACCGGCTTAGCCCGTACTATACGTCTCTGGATCTGACCCCGTTCTTTCTTTACCTAATACACACTCACGCCACAGTTGCTAGCCTTCCTAGCTCTCGCCCTAGCTTGAAGGCTTTCTGCATGGATCGTGAATTCACCTCATAACTTTGATGCCGACATACATAGACCAGGACTGGATAGAGAAGTTTTAAACCAGGTTAAGTTAGGTCAACATTTAGGATCCAGAAACCCACATGAGACAAGATTAAACGTCTTGACATGATGACCTCACAAAATTTAATCTCCAGCTTACATTTCAAACGATCCTGAAGAAAGAAAAAGTTAATTTTTAAAAGCAGTTTTGAAAAAATCATTGTATCTTTTTTTTTAATTCTCAGAATACGACTTAATTAGTGGCTAATGAATCATCATCTATCTTAACATGATTCTCACTTGTCTTGAATTTTCTTGATCAAATTAGAAATAGTGAAATTGGAATTTGTTTGAGGATCGGAATAAAAAAGAAATTGGAAAAAAGTTCTCTTCAATTTGCGGTTGGCTTTTTTTCTTCTTATAAATTGTAAAAAAAAGGGGGAGCGGGGGGGAATAGCTGGACTCTGGTGAATTCCTTTGAGATTGGTATTAGATAGCAGCTGGGACGTGAAACTATATAATCTACAGCTGCTCTGCGTATGTAGAACTGATTTTGTCCCAGTATCCGCAAAGCCTCGAACTATACGGTTACAGATAATCTGCAATCTGGGATTCAATCAATGGCTCCAGCTGCACCAGGAAAACGAGTTAACGGATCACTACCGCGTATACCAATTGGTACAGTTACCGATCTCATTTCGTCTCATTCACGAATCGGGAAAGATTGACGGTATATCGATGATAAGACGAGAGGATCATTGATATCTTATCAAAAGTTCGTTACGCATCGGAAAATTGACTTTCTCCAATATCACTTGTCGTAAGGTTGATTCGATCGTGTCTATCGACGTCTTATTTTCTTCGGAAAGCAATTCTTCGTCGTGTGAATGAGGGAAACTGAGAAAAAAAAATTATGTCATAAGTTATGGTCAGTTATCGACAATTTAGCGACAATCTGGTCACTCTTCTGCTGATAACTTGGTCCCAAAATTTTGTTTTTCAAATTTTCCTGATTCACAAGATGAAGGATTGTTCTTCAAAGCCTGAAGCCTTACGACAAGTGATTTTTGAAAAAGTCAATTATTCGATGTGTGAAGTTTTGATAAGATAGAAATGATTTTTAGAGTACGGAAAATTTGTTGAATCCCTCGAAGTGAAAGAATATTGACTTTTTTCTTTTGTTCGAAGCACTTTTCCTTATTGCGAGTCTAATTAACAGTCTTTGGAATTAAAATCGTCGAGAGACACTTTGGCCAGACCCCAATTTCTCCGATTTATAGTGGCAAAGAGCTCAGAGGACAAAGGAGAGTCGGAGAGCAAGAAAGTATAAGGGAGTGGGGAGAAAAAAAGACTGGAATTTATTGGGGACGAAGGAAACCGTGGCTCTCGGGGACAGAACAGGAAGGGATGGAAAAAAAAGGAAGGAAAAAAATAAAGCCACGAGGGAAATACATAGATTGAAAAATTGAGAACGCGGCGTTCAAATTCTAAATTCAGTGTTAAAATTCTCTGCCTAGTTTCAGAGAATCACATACCTTCAATTTTACTCTCATAAAATATGATCATCCAATTTGGATTTGTTATCAGCGAAATAAAAAACGTTAGAATTCAAATTTTTGTCAAGGTTGGAAGATTTTTCGATTTTTAGGTACCTTTCTGGATCCGAGATTTTGAATTTTGGGAAGCTGACCCAAAATTCGTGATCAGCGATCCAAAAAATCTTCAATTCAATCAAAATTAGTTGATCCAATTTATATTAGAATTTTTTGGAATTTTTTTTCTCTGGGTAATTAAAAAATTGCTGAACCGATCGAATCCAAAATTTAGCCGGTTCTAAGTTTTCAAAATCCGAGTCGATTGAGGCCAAATTGATCAAAATCTGGTCCCTCGTTCTCTGAAAATTTTACATATCCTCAAAACTCGAAAATCTAGCGAACACTCAACTTCTTATCTTTGGAGTGACAAGAACAACTTTCTTTCTGCTTCAAAAACAGAAGAACAGGAAATATTTCACGATTCCCTGAACTAATCAAATCCTCATTTCTCTGTTTCAGGTAAGAGACAATCCTCAAAAATCGAGAATTTTCCTCAGTAGGTTCGCAGACTCAATTAGGGTAAGTCGTCTTCTTTGCGAATTGATAGAACTTCGTTAATTATCAAGACCGAAAAGAACCGAAAAAGAAAACGGTCTTTTACTACTTGAATTTTTTTGTTTTTTTGTTACAAAGCCGATGAAAGAAAGAAGAGAAGAAATTTTCATTTCTTCTTTTCGTCTTTTCTTAAACAATATCGCAAAGTATGAAACTTTTTTTTGTCTCGGGATCGTTAAAAAGTTTACGATGTCAATATCTGTTTTCTTCTTTCTTTACGTCTTACCCTGACCGTTTTCTCTCTATGGAAAGGAAGACGTATTAATTATTACAGCAGTTCGGTATAAAAGTTTCGGCAAAAGTTGATTCGTTATAATCATCGAGTATGACGTCCTATCTGGGATAATAATGAAGCGAGTCCGAAATTGAACGTTCAGTTTCGACCAAGGGCTCCGAATTATCATAATCCAATACAAAACGATGAGTTAAGGGGGTAGATAAACCTTAAAATGTCTGACTGATGTTTTTCACACGATTTTGGGAAGACATTTTTTGTGTCTACGATGCGCAAAATAAAATCTATTTAAGTTTTCCGGGTCTCAAACTGTCCAGTAAAGATTCCTTCCCAAAATGAACAGAGAACTTCTTGATCCGTTTTCCGATTCATTTTTTATAATAAAATATCGTTTTTTCTGTCTTCATAAGTTACTCTTCGCGATAACTCGAGTAAAAATGAGGTTACGAAAAAGTTATCTGTTCATATTGAAGAAGCCTCTTTACCGAACGGTTCGAGACTCGAAAAACTAAAATCGCGGTCCACCGGTAGATTCAATTTCGCGCATCATAGACGGAAAAAAAATCTTTCTAAAATCATGTGAAAACCATTAAAAAGTCATAAAAAAAATCATTTTCGGTGGTTTTGGCATTTTTTACATTTTGAAGTCTACGTTACCCCCTTAAGGGGTTCGGAGAGTTTCTCTTCGGCCGGATCCGGGAGCAACGGAAAGGAAGCGTCCAGAGGCAGACCCGAGACCGCAGACTGAGGCGAAGTGGGTACAGGTCGGGTCCATGGACATGGGGGAAAGTACAGCGCACACCGCGTGTACCGTATACACGGAAAAGCGGAAATCCTGCTTTTACCAAACCGCTATGTGAAGTGAAGTGGTGAAAACTAACGTCGAGTTACCCGAGTAATACCCAGGACTCGGTAATTCCCGTGGAAAACCAGATGAAACCAAGTGGTTACGGAACGACCGCCCGCGCCGCTACGGTTAATCACCAGTCTCCCGCTCTTTGGCTGCTCTGTATAAAAAAATGAGAAAAAAAAATGAATGAATGAATGAATGAAAATAAAATTGACGGAATTGAGATTCCGCTCAGAATTTTATATCCTGGCGATAATAGACTGAGCAGCAAAAAACGGATAATAATCAGAGAATTTCTATAGTTGGATAAAAGTCAGGGGAAATATGAAGAAATTTTAAACATTTATTTTGGAAAAAAGGTGAAGAAAAAAAATATAGGAAATTTTATAGTCAGAAAAAGTCAGGGAGAAATAAAAAAATTCAATCACAGTTTGACATAGAATTTTTTTTTTTTTTTTTAAGCGTGACGATTTTTGAATCCTTGAAGTCTATTTGAAAATTTATCGAACCAGTTTTTGAATATTTATTCATGTAATTTTCATAATCTTTCGTATGAGTTAAAAATTTTTGAATGAATTTTCATTTATAATTGGAAAAAGGTAGCGAAAAATGATGGAATTTTCACAATCAGGGAAAAATCAGGGGATAATTTAAAAAAAATTCCATCAGTTTTTGAAATTGAATTTTTTCGAACCGTTCAAATCTTGATTCTGACATAAATTTTGTGATAAAATTCTCTTCTAATTCTCTATTTTAATTAAGATCCAATGATTTTTGAATCCTTGAAGCCTATTCTGAAATTTTCTTAACCAGTTCTTGGATCTTTATTCATGTAATTTTCGATCTTTTGACCTCCTACGTGATTATTTCTAGAATATGAAACGAATCATTTTCACTTTTTGTAATCAGCGAATGCGCAAAGGTTGATTACGTCCTTCCTTCGGTCTCTCTTCCTTGCTGACGATGAACCGTTCTTTGTGGAGTCTCGTTATAAAGTCGGACTGAAACAGTGGTTGAATAAGTGATAACGCCGACGCCCTCGAGGCAGTAAATATATATATATGAATAAATAGAGATAGTTTAAATAATGAATCTCAAAACGTGTTTCTATATGAGAATATGTATATGGGAATTTTCTACGAAAGACCCGGAAGTCTGAAGATTGCGGATATAAATATTTTACACAATTATGAATTATAAAACATCCTCGAATCTCAACCCTCCACGAACGATATATCTATATACTGTTCGAAAAATTCGCTGACTCGTTTTGTCGCATCCTGAAAAATCCTGCACTGCAGTTTAAAAAAAAAAAAAACGTCTCGAATACTCACAATGGACAATGCGGACACACTCGACGAATGAAAGCAGTGGAAAAGTGCATAAAAGCACCGGATTGTTACAAACAAGCTTTGAAAATGAGAGGATTTTTTTTTTGTTTTTTGTTTTTCATTCAGAAAACTAGGTTTTCAATGTTCTAAAAAGCTTTTCCACTATTGGAATGGCCTCGACTAATAGTTAAAAACAAAAACTTAAAAATTAATTCCTTTGTTCAACGTTTTTTGCAAAATTTTGATATTTGTCGATGAACGAATAAAATCCTTGATTCAGGTCCTAGCAAAGATTCGAATGCCAATTTTTCAGTGACGTAGTGTAAAAATTGTTGAAAATAAAATTCACTAGAATCCCTGCAGTGGTTTTCTTCTTTCTTTCTTTCTTTTTTGGAAACGTTGCCGGAGCCGGTGTGACAAATTTGTGGAAATTCAAATCCCTTCTCCCTAATCCGCAAACAATGTAGTTTCAAGTGGATATCACTTAGCATAGCCGAGAGCCGTTCTCTGAATCTGGAGTTTCGCGTACAAGTCCTTCCTCGCAGGCAGTCGTGGACGAGGCGTCGGTGATGGTGATGGCGAATGCGAAGGCGAAGGCCTTAGGGGGTGGTGGCACTTAGGGAAATTATCGGATCATCCTCTGAGAGAGACAGGATCTGCAGCACTACCGTTACCCAACGTAACCCCTAAAACCCCACCGTTACGACCCTTTCCAATATTTATCCTCCTTAAATAATGCATGATCTACCGAGTGGGAGCCCCTCTCTCTCTCGAACCATCGAATCTAATCACTTTTATTCGATTCTACACCCTTTTTTCTAGTTTCTCGGTTTCATCTACTATCACAGAACTTCATCGTCGATATTTTAGTGTCAATCGCAATCGATCAATTATTTCGGTTTATTATTTGTACAGACGGATTTATCAAAATTTCTAACAATAAGTGAAGTGATTTTGTTAATTTAGAAAAAAAATTATCAGTCTAGCAAAATTTGAAAATATCTATTTTTTTTAATCAAACCATGGATTCTACTAATTTGATACAGAATTTCGATCATTTTTCTTCGTTTATCAATTTTATACTGATTTTTCGATGATTTTTCATACTTCGATTCTGGTTATTTGCCTCGGAATTTCAATTCCAAAAATTGGAAAATTTTATAATTTTTTTGTTTTATCAATTTTAATACTGATTTACACTGATTTTACTGAACACACGAATCGAAGAAAAATAATAATAATTGAGGCACAAATCGAGAATTTTTTATTCTTCGAATTGCGGGCAGAATTTTCTTCGGTTTACGACGTACCTGGGCGTGATTACCGAGGAATTTTTCTTGGCACAAAGGAAATACTCAACCTGGCCTGAAAACACTCGAGGAGCTTGCGAGCTGTGTGCCTATGCAGGCCCGTCGGGCTACCCTAACCAGGTCGCGGTGGATAACTCGCGGGGGGTGTGTAAAAAGACTCTTCGCGAAATGTGAAAATGTTGGGATAAAAAGGGGACAGATATAAAGGGAGAAAAAAAAAGGAAAGAGGAAAATGGGGGGAGTGAAAAAAAAAATATGGGAGAGCGCGAGGAGAAGCTGAGGATGTCAAAGTTTCTTACAAGCTTCTTCTTCTTCTTCTTCTTGTGCCTTCAGCTTCGGCTTCGCGTCACTCTCACACTCCCTGCAACCCTCGGCGGAATTTAAATGATTCATAAAGTCTCCTCGTATAATACTGCCGTATGTAGGCCAAGTACTCCGGTGACATTAATTTTATCCCTATGTATGTGTGTGTATTTATGTACAGACACACATACCAAAAGTAGAAGAAACATCGTCGTATAGGGTATGTGTGAGATTCTTCAGCGAATATCGTGAACAATTCAAGAAGCTTTTTATAAATCTCAGGTTTTCTTAAATGAGGATTGTAATCAGTGAGATGGTGACCTGAGCCATAAATTAAAAGGTTTTTTCTTTATAATCGAATTCTTAGACAAGCTAAAGATTTTTAAAGACGAAAAAGATAAAGGAGTTTAAAATTGTTGAGAAGAATTTTATTTTATTATATTTTATTATATTAACTTTAGAGAATTTCGATTTATACCATGACGTAATCGAAAGACAGTCAGACATTTTTTGAAAGAATTTCTAAAATCGTTATTTTATAAAATAGACTCAAATTTGTGTCAAGTTTTCAATTTTATCGATCCTTTTTTTTTTTTCGTTGTAATTCAACAACAAATTTCTCGTTTCTATCTCACATTTTTTTTTTTTTTTTGTTTATTGTGAAGATGAAGATTTTTTTTTGCCCCAGATCAAAAAATGAAACTTAATTGACCAGAAGATTACTTAATTATTCAATCTTTGAATCCAGTCGAGGGATTTCATATCGAAGACTGTAAGAAAAAGACTGTAAAAAAAACGAAAATGAAAAAATTGAAAGCCTGCGTTAATAAATTTCAGGGAAAAATTTATTGACGGATTAATTATTGATAACAAAAATCATATGGAAGAATAAATAACGAAATATATTGAATTTTAGAACCTTGACAAACAATCTTATCCATTTTTTGATGACAACCTTTTTGAATCTTGTGACTTTAAAAAACAAAAAACAAAAAATGAAGTTTGAAAAAAAGAAGTGAATAATCGATTCCTTTCAACTTCTTACCTTAATTATCCAGACTTGAGGACCTTAAGGATAATTAAATAAAAATTGACCTCAATTTGATCAGAATATAGACTCGCTGGCTGTTAATTTTCGAATCCTGTTTCATTTGAAGAGAAGTTTGATCGATACTGACCCAAATAACCGAAGATTGAATCTATAAAATAAAACAAAATATAGAACATCGTCAATAATTGCCTCGCGAGTCAGTCGTGTGTCTGAATTTATATAACAGGATACAGGATATTGAGTGCAGTCCGTAACGTGAATATACAACCGAGTCTCCCGACCCTCGACCCTCGAAATGACAAACGCAAATACCCACAGGAAATTTGATCGATAGGTTCAAAGATCAAAAGATAAAGTTCTGCCTCCGTTCGGTACGAAATTCGAGTAGATTAAATAAATTACATCAACATACGTCTGGTCAGTGATTAAACTTTTATTTTATCATCAAATTCTCGTTTTATTAATCGATACAATTAATTAATTTTATCGATTGAGGCGATTAATCGGTTATTTTAGATCGATCATTTTGATTTGTTAATACAAAGGTGCGGTGGGCAGTGATGGAGGCGACGAAGATGACAAGGAGAAGGAAGAGGAGGCGGAAAGGGAAAGACAGGAGGCTATCCGCGAGGCTGAGGAACGACGAAAGGAAAAACATCGCAAGATGGAAGAGGAGCGCGAAAAAATGCGGCAAGAAATCAGAGACAAAGTGAGTTCAAATTTTTTACATTTTTTAGCCCCCCCCCCCCCCCCAAAAAAAAACATTTCGTGGGAATATTTGAAGATTTTTAGATTTTTTTGCTAGCTTATTGGATCCGAAATTTGTAATTCTTGAAATCTGGCCTCAGATTCGTGATCAGCGACCCAAAAAACGTTCAGATACTAATTTTCATACAAATTAGTTGATCCATTCTTAAGATATCGTCAATTTTATTCTATTTCAGGGAATTTTTCAATTTTGTTCTTCGAATAATTCTAAAACTACTGAACCGATCGAACCCAAAATTTAGTCAGTTTTGAGTAATAAAAAACCACGTCGATTGAGACGAAAATCGTCAAAATCCGGTTCTTCGTTCTCGAAATATCGTCAAATGAAAAAATTATTTTTTTTCTTTTCATTTTCAACTGTGCAAAATTCTATGTATATAGAATTTCATATATTTTATTTTAATTTGACCAGTTTTTTACCATCGTCGTGCAGTCAATTATATCTCATCCCATTATTTTATTCTCTTTGAGGGGGGATATTTTCGCAGGTCAAAAAAAAATTACTGCTATTCTTCGTTTTCTTTTCATTACTACTATTATTATTATTATTATTATTATTATTATTATTATTATTACTATTAGATTTTTGTCTGTTTCTGGTTTAATTTAAATGCAAAACGTGAAGCTCAGAAGAAAGAAAGAAAGACCAGAGTTCCTATTATTCTCCTCGAATTTTATATAAAAAAGTTCACATTGTTACAGAAATTATTTCGCTCTGAAAAGTGGATGGAATAAAAGATATAGAAAAAAAAGATTTTTTGATATATTCAAAATTTTAATTACGTAACAAAAAAAAAAAAAACGAGAAAGAAAATAAAGAAATTAATATCGTATGTATATGTATACAACACGGAATTAAAAGGATATGGATTTTAGATTGAAGCTACAAGCTAGGCTATAATAACATAATTGGAATTTCTCTCATCATCTGCAGCAGCAGCAGCAGCAGCAGCTCGTTAATTTAGTCAGACCGTGCGTGTACCGAGAGGGTTGCTTTATATCGCAATTGAGAAATTATTCCTTTCATGTCTCCTCGAATATCTCCCTTCCCTTTCCTTCCCTTTCCTTCTCTTCTCTTCTCTTAGCTGATATGGACACGTATTCATATCATAAAGCCACGCCACTGTTCGTTCTAATGAGCGATCTATTCTCTCAATCGTCTAAGACAATTTATTCAATTATTGTTTCATTTTTTATTCTTTTTCATCAACGTGTCAATTAATCTTTGACACAATTTCAATTTGTGCCCTCTCTCTACTATATACTCGGTAATTTATTCAATATCAAATGTAATGGGATTATGTAGAAGATAAATTTGAAAAATTGATACACATTTTTCTTTAAAAAAAAAAAAATATACAGTCTTAATTACTTAAAAACTAAAAATTGGAATATTTTTGGATTTCAATTAGTCGATTTTTGACATCTTCAATCATCTCCTGAATCTGAATTCCTCGAATGAGTTCGAAATTTCAAAGATTGAAAATTCCTACAATTTTTAACACATTTTTTTTTTTTATTTGTTCATAAAATTTTGGTCAGGTAGACAATGTGGACAGTGAAAAACGATATTGAGAAAAAGTGACCACCCTCTTGACCAGGGTTCGTTTGCATATGCATTATATGCATATAAGTGTAATCTGGAATTTCAGAGGTGGCACCGAAAGTGGGAATAATAAATTCCAGCGGAATTTTTCACCGCGTGAAATTGTAACTGTACTAAAAATGTAAAAATGTAAAAAAAGAAGGTATTTCACTGCTGCTTCTGCAGGCAAGCTTCTGTCAAATAAGCTCACATACTGCACCTCGCGGGAGATATACCGTAGCGATAGAGTCCCCAACCCGGGCTAAGGGATGAAAGTTGAATCATAAATCTTCTGACTTATATATAAACGCGGATATGGATATGAATATGAATACGAATACGAATACGTATCAAAAAAAGGAAATACGATATGACACGATAATTTAATCGGATCACGGGTGTAAAACGGAAATTTTCATTTCTCCTCCAAGATTTATATCGAGAACGTGAATTAACCATTTGTCATTTTTTTTATCGACGCATTCGATCATTTTCTTCGCACGAAAAACTTGAGTCACGCGGAAAAAAAAATGGTCATGTTCGAATTTCCCGTTTTTTTCAACTCAAAGTAACAATTTTGAGACAAAAAAAAAAGTGCGTCGTGTTATTTTCAAATTCATTAATTCAGGAAAAATTATAGAATTTTCAAATTCGTAATTTCATGTTGAATGAGGAAAATTTAAACAATTCAATTCTTGATTCAAAGCCGATAGAAAAATTTGACTAATATCCTTATCTCTTAGTTTCTTGATCATTTTTAGAGAAATTCATGTACCTATAAAAAAGTTACAATTATTATTTTTTTTAATCATTAATAATAATCGTTTCAAAAATTTATCTCGTTCGAATTAGGTTTTCACACACCGCGTTATATGATATCAGAGTTAATTAATTCAGCTGTTATCCTGTGAAAGTGGGGCCCCTGCCCTGCAGCCCCGAGCACCAGCCCCTTTGTAACGTTAATTGGCCGAATTCTCTAATCCTTATTCTTATCTTAATCTCGATCTTTATTTATACCCCACCCCCGCAAGTCGCATTAGCATAGCGTAGCCCCTTCGTGCCGAGGCCGAGGAGAGAAGTTTTCCCAGGGATACAGAGAAAAACGACTCTCAGCTCTCGAGGAAACTTTTAAACTACCACCAGAGTTTCGAAGCTTCTTATTATTTTAACCAGGGCATGATTACTATAGTTTTGTTGTCCAGATTTTATACAGCATGGTATGAATTTATTGAGATTGATGATTTGACAAATTGTTTCTTTTATTCTTTAATCCTACTTTTTTTTTTGGATTTTAACAAGCTAAGATTTTTTGTTTCGTAGAATTTAGCAAAGTTCGATATTTTTAATTATTCGTCCATCCAGTTCTTTGAAATTTGCAAATTTCATTAATAATTTGATATTTCACTTTTTTTTCGAGTTTCATAAACTTTTGAGAACCCAAAATTTATTGATGTTTGTTAAAATTAGAAAATCAAAGTCAAGCTATACATTTATTTCTTCCTTCGTTCAAATTTGAAGATTCGTGATTTTTTTTTTTTTTTAATTCATTTTTGTTAATTTTGGATACCTAGAATATTTTTTTTCTTTCTAATATCTTTATATAGTCGTTTTAAATATATTTTTAAATAGTCGTCCAAAATTCTCGATTTTTATTTATTTTTCTATATTCATTCAAATTTTGAAATATTTAAATCAAGCTAAACTTTTTTTTCGGGAAAACTTTTTTCACGTCACATTTTTATCACTTTTTTTTTCAATGTTTGCAGAGCAAAAAATTTTCACTTGAGATCCGAGATTATAACAAAATTTGATAAAAAAAATAATCAAGACTGGATAAAAAAAATTCAATTTTCTGTCAATTCGTTCATTGAATCATAAACTCTGATGACAAAGACAAAGACAAAAAAAAAAAAAAACGAAAAAGAAAAAACTGCCTCAATTACATCGTGTCAATAACAGGCGGATCGGATCAAGTTCTGGTATTACGCTGTCAAACGAACCGAGGAATATAGGTGATGTAGAGAATTGACAGAACCGTCACGTCACTTTGACCCAGATATTTATCCATGCGATGAGAATTTGAGCGACTGAAAAATAAAACTTTGAATGGTATAAAAAAAAAAAAGAAGAAATAAAAAATAAAAAAAGAGACAGACAAATAAAATAAAACAAATCATTTCAAACCTCCGGGTCGCGTCTCGTCGCGTCGCCTTGATCGACGGTTTCAAAATCCGACGACAAACCCCGCGTCGACGTTTTTCTACTGATTGATTGATTGATCCCATTCCTCTACCTGATACCGAAGACCTGAGGTACGGAATTCAGGGAATTTAGAATAAATGGAAAGAATTTTTCCATGTCAGATAACGAACGTTTTGCGGAAACTCTAGCATTTGCGATTAATTCGACACATTGACACTCATCGCCACTCGTCATGGATTCAAAGTGTCATCGTGGAATGATCCTAAATCTACAATTTCACTATTACATCGATGAGTTTTAATTCAATTTGATTTTTTATTTAAAAAAAGTGACACTATTTTCAATCATCAATGCCACTACGAAGCTCGTCGGTAACTGAGAACCTTGTTACTAACGAGAAAAGTCCGGAGTTTGTGGATGAAGTCTTGAGGATAAAAAGTATATGCAGAAACCACTCGACGATATACCTACTACATAAAATTCTTGTATATTTTAATTCAAAGTTTAATTAAAAGACTCGAACTTTAACGACGTGTAAGTATATATATGTATATGTATATAAAACTCGGAGATATTTAATTAGAGGAGGAAGAAGAGTCTCGCGATTTCATCATTCTGCCAATCGTAAAGATTTTATTACTCGAAATGTAGTGAAATTGCATAAAATTGGATAAAATTAAAAGAGGGAAAAGGATCTGAAACGATGAAAGCTTTTTCAGCGCTTTTTATTCGATTTAATGTCTCCATTCTCGCTCTGTAGGTGATCTATGAAACTAATGAATCAATTATCTTCTCGTTTGATATATTACACGGTGTTACATGTGTCCGTTGGCATGATGAAAAATTTCATTACCCTACCACCGACGCACAGGGGATCTAGGTCATAATGCAGGTGTTACGCGAGTGTCGCCTAATTGCATCAAGGCCTGAGAGCCGCTTGAAGCGATTATAAACGTCCTATATAATCGCCAGCGGACATGTCCCACTGGGAAAATGCATATTGATCATTAATGTGCAAAGTTTACCTCAAATTATCCTCATGGATCGAAAATCCAATGACTTTAAGGTCGTCAAAAATATTTAAATAGACGTTTTTGAGTGTTTTGGAAAAACTAAAGATCGTATCAAAAAATCATGCTATCAAAGCTTCTATAATAACGTCATAAAAATAGTGTATAAATTTCAGATCGATCGGATCAACGGTTACGAAGATCCTAATCATGGTCACTTCGCAAGCTTTGATTCCATGGCGTCTGGTGACCGCAATTTTCAAGATAAATTGGAATTTTTTCTTCTGAATTGGAGCTTAATTTGTGTGCTTTTGAACCTTGTATACCGATTCGGATTTCTTTCATTATTCACATGGTTATCATACTTTAGAGGCAAAATATGTACTGAAATACAACGTTTTTTACTCTTTTTCAAAAACGAAGGGTCCGATCCAAAAATCATGCTATCAAAACTTGCATAATAGCGTCATAAAAATAGTGTATAAATTTGAAATCGATCGGATTAACGGTTCCGGAGTTCCTAATCATGGTCACCGCAAGCTCTACTTCCTCGGCGTCTGGAGGCCACAATTTTCAAGATAAATTGATCATCTTTTTTCCAAAATGAAGATCCAGGTGGGCACTTCTGATTCCCGTTTGAGGATTCCTGTTTTCTCAATTCTGTGTATAGTGTATTATAATTCGAGGAACTAGAAGCCATTGTTTAAAATGAAACAACCCAGCCATAAAATCGTCCAAGAAACTCGGATCCCAAGATGTTTTAATGATCTTTTAAAAACCGCATATAATAATCGTTTATCGTCGACTGACCTTCGTTTTATGCTCTGAACACGCCATAAGTGCTGAGTGGGTAATAAAATTTTTACGATTATGCAAACTTTGATATTATAATGTTCCTTTTAATTTTTAAGACTAGACTGTTTTTTTTTATTCTCTTCTTCTAACGATATATCTTTACAACCCCTCTTCGCAATTGACGTCTAGCTAGTTTTATTCTTCTATTCTTTACGATTTTAGTCTCCGTTCGTTATCTCAAATATAAGCAGACCACTATTTTCGGTACCGCTTTTCATCTATCTCACGACATATCTCCTCGCTTATATTAAGCCTCGCCGAGAAGGGGTGGGCTACTGGTTATGTAAAAGTAAGGGCTGCTCGAGGTTTATTTAACGAGATACGAAATCCCCGCCACGAATACCTACTTTGCGAGCTTAATGTAGGATAATGTAATTCTTCAGATAACCTTACACAGAGAAAAGTAATTATACCCTCACCTGTGATTAAAATCGCGGTCCTATTTATTCTCTCTCACGAAGAATTATTCGGGGCAGTAGCGATTAATCGTCTACAACGATTGTCGATTCTACACATATTTTCGTCTATATCTCATTTCCTGTTACTCCAGGGTCAAAAGTGATAATAAGCTATTTTGAAGCTCATCAAATTGTCCACAAAAAAGGTTCAGACACTTTTTATTGTGTGATCGATAGTTTGAGAGATATACAGGCTGAA
>JAFFZH010015570.1:31358-48705 GCA_018420115.1 Euura saliciscinereae | reverse complement strand
TCATTTTGGTGAATGAAGGATTCAAATCAAATGAATTCTCGAATCAACCATTCAGTCCGAATTCATTTTGTTGAATTAATGGATCCATCATATGATTTTGTTGAATGAATTGATCAATTCGGATCAATTTTTGAGTGAATAAATCAAGTTGAATTGATTTTTAAATGAATGAATCAGATCAGATTCATTTTCGCGTATCCATGGATCAAATCAAATGGATTTCTTAACGAATGAGTCGAATGAACAGAATCATTCGAATAAGTTTTCGTCGTGTGTATAGTGAGTCTTGATAAAGATATAGATGGATTTTCAAGCATATGTTGAATTTGTTGTATGTTCCCAGACTGTAATAAATCTTCACTGATCCGTTAAGAATCGTATTTCGAAGGCGGTTAACACCTTCGCCAAAAGAAAGGGGTATGAAAAAAATCCGAAAGACGAGACGAGGAATGTGAGATTTGGCGTGCGGGCTCCTTCTTCGAAAATCACATATTCCAAAGTCTCAAGTTTGCACTCTAAAAGAAAGAGGGAGATCAGGTTGAATCCTGGATTTTCGAAAGCAAAGTCTCTGTAAGATTAGGCTTTGCGCAATTGATTTTCTGTTTTGTTCCATCTCTATTTCGTTGTTTTTTTTTTATCTTCAATTGCTAAGGAAATAAAATAGTGCATTTGCGAAACTGCTAAAAGTGGAATATGCGTGGTGAAAAACGTGATGTGACACGAGTCAAGTATGATTACCACCTCGGCAAACGACGCGGTAAATAAATTTATCGCGATACGAAGAGGGAGGAAATAGTGGAATAGGTTAAACAGTATTTTACCGAGTTAGCATTTCCCCCTATTTCCACCGAGCTTTACGACTCCACCAACCATTTCACTTTGTTCTTTGACGAATGGGGTACTTTTTTATACCCACTCAGTTTTCTTTTCTCTTCACCCTTTAGTTTTTTTTTTTTTTTTATTTGCTTCTTCCTACTGTTGCCACATTATGTACTTTGAAATAAGTCAACCGTGATTTGACGAGATTGCGAAACTCCCCAGCATCCGGTATATCCGTTGGATTGTTGGAAAACTATATATAATATCGATTGTCAAGAATCTTAAATTGAAAAACTAAATTGTCAAAATTTAAGACAAGCATTGGGTGACTTTTTTTAAATTAATTTCGATACTCGCAAAACTTTTCATCACCTATAATGAATCGAATATTGTAATTTGCAAAAAATAAACTCTCACAAAGTGATATAAAGTGGAAAAAAAAAAAATATATATATATATATATAGCGACTTTATTAATATTATGAATTTGTGACGAATCGTACAATTTTGATGAAAATTGAAACCCAGCCTCAGTTTTCATATTAGATAAAAAAAAAGCGTAGAGACCCTGGCGAGGCTTATCTGAGAATTTATCAGGTTCGCAAAAAAAAAAAAAAAAATTTTTTTTTTAAACGAATCTAAAAGACGAAGGCTACATACGGTTTTGATGAAAACTGAGGCTAAGCTTCGGTACTTAAAGTTAAAAAAAGACCCTGGCGAATTCTTCTAAGCGGCTTAGTTGCGACTTCATTAAGTTCGCATATTTTTTATCGGTTCTCAATGACGAAAGAATCGTACGATTTTTATGAAAATTGGACCCAATTTTTGTTTTCCCAACGTAGAATCTAAAATAGCGTAAAAAATTAATGACAAAAAATCAACGATTTCAAATCTTTCAAATCTAGCTAAAAATTCAGTAAATTATCCACGTTTGAGTGAAAATCAGTTAATGCAAGTAAAATGATTCTGTTAGTAATTCCTTGTAATCAATTAGCTAATAACCCAGATGACCTTGTTTCGAATAGAGGATCTGAGAAATATCAACTGGGTAATAATCGCAAGGGGATGGAAGGAAAAGCTTAGCCCGTTTCATACCCCCTGCACATTTATAGCTAGACGATCTTGTTGAATAAATTATCGCCATCGTTTGACGTCTACTTAAAAGATTTTAACCGCGTCGTTATGTTGATCACGCCATTATTTCACACACACGCTACATAATATCGCTTTGAATGAATCCAAAAAGGGATACAATAAAATAAAGAAGAGGAAAGAAAAAAGACTAAAAAAGTAACAAAAATAAATTTCGCACGTAAAGAGAGAGAGAGAGAGAGAGATAGCAGAGATCTCGATCTCTTTTTCAAAAGGTAATTGAGCAGGATAACGAACGCTCTGCACCAATTAGCGAGACATGCCACATTATATTAATTAGCCACTTTGCTAGAGAGCTAAATCTCGAATGTTGAGAGAAAATGATAAATGACTTGAACATTTTATCAAGATATTGAGGTAAACGACCCAGTTTCTTAATTTTTTTTTTTTTTTTACTTTGTTCTATACAATATCTCGACCGGGTCGTGAGAAGAAAGAATCGCCATCATAGCCGAGGGTCGCAGAAATTGCGAGCCTTACTGTTCCTGATGAAAGTTGAATGACCTAAGTTTGAGTGGACATGTTGATTCTGAGGGTTGAAATAATTTAGAATATGTAATTTATTCGGTTTAACTTGTTCCTAATTAAAATTAAGTCCACTGACTTGAACCTTATTCAACTCAATTTAACTTGATTCGACTCGATTCAACTTTGATTCATTTCAATTTCGACTTATCTCAATTCCAATTCGATTCAATTTTAACTTCATTCAACTCAATTTAACTTGATTCGACTTGATTCAACGTAATTCAACTTTGATTCGTTTCAATTTCGACTTAATTCGATTCCAATTCGATTCAATTTCAACTTTATTCAACTTAACTTGACTTAACTGAACTGAATTCAACTTCAATTTATTTCAATTTGAACTTCATTGAACCTAATGGAACCTAATTCAATTTGAATTCATTTTCAACTTCATTAAACTTCACTCAATTTCATTCAACTTAATTCGTCCTTATTAAACTTAACTCAACTTCAATTCAAACCAATTTCAACTTGATTCAACTCAACTCAACTTCGGTTGAATCAACTCAACTCAACTTCATTCAACCTTGTTCAACTCAATTCGATTTCGGTTCAATTCGATTTCGATTCAATTCAATTTCAACTTGATTCAACTTCAATTTGATCCAATTTCAACCTAATTGAACTTTATTCAACTCAACTCAACCGAACTCAAATTCCTTCTGTTAACTCGATTAATTCGATAGTTTTGCCATCAATTCTTGATAATTCACTTTGATTCAAGTAAATATTTGAGTATTTCAATTCGTTTCTTTTTGTTTCTTCTGTTAATTCAAATTAATCCAGTTAATTCTCATCAATTCAGGTGAATTACCAATTAATTCATGGACTATTGACACATCAATTCAACGAGTTTCATTTCGCCGTCAAATTGAATCATATAGATTAAAAATATGATCGTCTATGACCCAAGAAGAATCAAATGTCTGTAATTTTTCTTCACTCATTTAGAACGACATTCTCCCATTTGAACGTGGGGTGTTGATGAGTGGCGGAGATTCTTTTCATTATATCTCGACAACTGTTGGTCTTATCCTCAAGGAGGTTATTACAAAAAATGAAGCTCACTCAATTCCCTACGAAAAAGGTTCAGTACATTTTTCCCGTATCTTCGATAGTTTTTCTCCAATACAGCAGTGAATACGTACACAATTCTCACAGGGTTTTGTACAAATATGGATAGTTTAAGCCCTATATTACACAAAAACTATTGGATATATGAAGAACATGTATTGAACCTTTGTTATAGAGAATTTAACAAGCTTCATTTTTTATAATACCCTTCGTGACGATAAGATCAACGGTTGTCGAGATATGACGAAAAAACTGAATTCACTCCGCCAATTTATAGAAATTTACTAATTAATTTTCTATTCATCCTAATTCGGGTCGCCTATACGGTAGATTTCAGGAATTGACTACACGATTGCCAAGAACTTTCGGGATGAATAAAATTGGGCGGCTAATTATCGAAGATCGTTGTCTAGACTCTGGACTACCAGGATAATAAAAGTGTCAAATATAATAGAATCCCAGGTCTTACAATACGCTTCATCGCATCGATTCGTTATCAGCAGCCGTCTGACAGTGACATTTGTCCGTTTTAAATGTCAAAGTAGCCGATTACTTCTTATTCGAATTTCAATCGGTTACACCACGAGATATTGAACCGGTCTTGTCACTTACGTAAAGCACGCTTGTACCGTTGTACATATTTTCATTTCTAAAACTACTCGTTCGATTGACAATCGCGGTATTCTCCCATCTCTCGAGAAGATTTATGCAATGGATTTCGAGATACATTGAACAATCTCAGTTTACCCAGATATGAAATTAACTTTTCTTTACTCGTCTTCTCGAGCCCTCGACCCATTGAAACTTTTCAAGGATTGCAGACGTTCTTTAATTTGTATCGTTTTCATTTTGTTTCTTCAATTTTGAAAAATATATAAATCAGACTAAAACGGTGAAATTATTCGAGTGAATTTAGGTAACCAGGCGGAGTGGTAATGAGGCGGATGAAATCGAGAGCATTGAAGTGTGATTTTACACCTTCTCGTTTTTTATTATTATTATTTTTTTTTTTTGCTCCTTTTCCTTCAAATAACGAAACTCTCTTTGAAGTTTATAATGAATGAATTAACGTTCTTTAATTGAAATTGATTCAATTGAATAACGAGACACGAAATAGTCGTCGACTATATACATGTATACACATAAAAATGTGAAAATAGTTACTTTTCAGACTCTCAATAGGCTTTCGTTTTCATAGAAAAAATTTAATTTGCTCCCAAAATCGTTTGAAAATGAATTTAAAATTACCAATTTTTATTTCTAATCAGAAATCGATATAAATTTCTATAATATCTACACCTAAAAATTCCAAAATAGTCTTCAAAGCTAAAAAAAAAAGTCTGTTCAGTTCAAAAAAAATTTAATCGGGTCTCAAAATCGTTTGAAAATGAAAGAAAAATCACGAATTTTCATCTATAATTAGAAATCGATATGAATTTCTACATTATTTATAATATCTTAGACACCTAAAAATGTCAAAATAGTGATTTTTCAGACTTTCGAATGGTTTTCATAAATAAGAAAATAAAAATCCCCAAATAATTTGAGAACGTATTAAAAAAATACGAATTTTTAGTTGTTATTAGAAATCCATGTGAATTTTTATACTATATAATATCCACAACAATAGAAAAATTTTAGATAGTGATTTTCCAGACTTTTGGATGGTTTTTAAAAAAAAAAATTTGCTTTGGTGCCAAAATCGTGTGAAAACGTATGAGAAAAAAAATTACTAATTTTGATTTGGAATCATGAATCTATGTTAATTTCATTTTTCATAAATTTCGATCTTTTATTTCGAAACTGTCATCGTTTTTCCCTATAAAGGTATATAATTGTTATTTCAGATCAGCAAAGTTTCGAGGCATACAAATTAAGACCGAGAAAGTTATTCAACCGAATAAATAGTGGTTCGATAAAATAGACGTTCATAGTTTTTGACAAAAACTGTCTTTATTATACAGCTTGCGAAACAATTATTATCAAAGTGTATTAAAATAATTGGAAAACTTTATGAATTGCCCGATTAATCAATGGATCGCGAATATTGGTGAACCGAGAGCCTGATTTAATTTATAATGGCTCGGTGGTTAAAAACAATCAAGCAATTTAACCGCGATAAACAATCAGAGTCACATATTTTATCCCCCGTGACACCCCAATTAGCACAAGTTAAGTTACTCGACGCTCTTAAGACGCGGGATTAAAACACGTGTCCAGGTATCGAGTTACATCGTAATCCAACCCCTGGAGGTTGACAAGAATTGATAAGGGATGCACGCAGCTTCTTGTTAAGGTGGCAACAAAAAAAAAAAAAAAAAAAAATCTAAAGAAAAAGAATTTTGCCAATTTTTCAAACGCCACAATTTAGCGACACTTGTGTCAATCGTGTTTTCTCCATCTCGTTGTGTGCAGTTAAGTGTGTGACCGAAAAAATGTTCAAAGACCCCCTCTGCGTCGTTGAGAAAATATTTGCACATTTATACCTCACCGATTTTCATCAAATGATGGAAATTCGACGTAGCCAAATGCTTCAAATTTATTGAGTCAACGACAAATTTTCAGACGGTGATTTTTTTTCCGTGGCTAAATGAGCCGTTTATGATTCGATCGGGGATTTATAAAAATTTGGAGATTCTATCGAGACGTGATGACAATTTTTTTAACGTTGATTATTCATAAAATATTATACGATTAGCGTCATAAATATGGACAAAAAAAAGTCTTGGATAATTTTTTCTTCGATTTTAGAAGTCGAAATTTTTTGTCTCATCTAAATTCAGACTGTAGAGAAAAGGCCCAACTTTTAGTTTTGGTCTGATCTTTCAGATCTTTCAGTTCAGTAAAAGAATTTGTGGTGTAGCATAGATTTAAAAAAATTGTGCTAAAAATTAGCGATAAGAGTACCAAAAAAGGAACTAAACTGATCACATTTCGTAAAATATCTTGAAGAACTGGAAGATCCTGCGTCAGGCTATAACCACCGATAAAAATAGTCTGTGTAGAAAATTTCAGCCAAATTGGACCGGTGCTTCCGAAGTTATCGTGCGAAATGTAGACCTTTTTTAGCGTCATAACGATTTAAAACAATATATTATGAATACTTTTTTATTTATTTCAAGTCATAGAATCGAATTGGAGTGAAAATTGGCGAATTTCGGACTATATGTTTGTCAAATATTGCAAAAAAAAAAAAAATCAGTGTCTCTAAACTCTTCAATGTAGAAATTGACCTCCAAATTGGGAAAACTAGCTGGGGCCCCGCTGGGGCCCTTCTAGAAACTAAACGTCACGTTTTATCCGGTTCGAGGAGAGCGTGACGTCTCTAGGAGGGCCCCAGTAGGGCACTAGCTAGTTTTCCCCATTTGGGAGTCAATTTCTACAAAAGTAATTTAATTAAGTAACTATTTCAAACTTCAATATCTCGAATGATCATGGATACTTTTTTTATTTCATTCAAGTGATCGAATGAAAATAGAAAGTACAGTAGAGCGTCGATTATCCGAACGTCAGTTATCCGAAACGTCAATTATCCGAATGGCGATTTGCTTTATCCGAAACGTCAATTATCCGAATGGCGATTTGGTTTATTGGATAATCGTCGACTTTTTCAAAAATAAACAGATGTAAGAACTCGAATATATAAGAATGTTGATTATTTTTTGAAGACATACATATCTAACTTTGTTCTGTATCATTGAATGATACGGTGATTACATGTTCTCAGTTCACTAAAATGTACTTTTTATAATAACCGATTGATGTTCATTGTAGTTAAATATATGTATACATATATAAATTTCATCATTTCGAAAGAATCGACGTTTTTTCGCCCACGGAATATTGCTGTTCGGTTATCCGAGATGTCGATTATCCGAAAGCCACCCGGTCCCAATTGATTCGGATAATCGACGCTCTACTGTATCTAATTTCAGACCATAAAATAGCCTTTTTCTGTCTTCATACGATACTTTTTGTGATAACTCGAGTAAAAATAAAGTTACGAAAAAGTTCTCTGTCCGGATTGAAGAGGCGTCTTTACTGAACGGTTTGAGACCCGAAAAACTAAAATCGGTTCACCGGTAGATTTGATATCGTGCATCATAGACAGAAAAAAAAATTCTCCCTTAAATCATGTGAAAACCATGAAAAAGTCTAAAAAACGACATTTTTCAAATCTTGAGGTGTATGTTACCCCTGAAATAAAGTGAGACAATATTTCCTGCGAGTTTATATACTCGAGTGGTTCGGTGAATTACTCACCGGATATTCGTCGTACTTGACAGCGGGATAATCGGGATAGTCAAAAGCTCCCGGTCCACTTCCGGCCGCGCTTCTCTTAACGGTTGGATTACCCAGAGCTGTTGTAGTCACCACCAATGTCAACGTCAGTATAAACGCCAACGACATCCCCATGATTATGTTACCCAACACAGTGTAATTACGTGGTTGTTTAATACCGATTGTCCGAAACGCCACGATCTAGTTTTTTTTTTTTTAAAGGTTGATATCACCGTTTAGTTCTTAGGGGTCGCGTCGTCTGTGCTTTTTCTTTTTTTTTTCGACGTTTAAAAGTTTAGAGAAATTAAAATATAGCCAAAACTGATTTTTCTGGACTGTTTGAAAAGTCCAAGAAACTTTTTATAGGTTTGCCAATAAATAATTTGCAAACAGGTAACTATGTAAAAATCGAGAGTCAATTTCTGCACATTTTCTTTCTTCTTTTAAAATTATATATTTCGTCAATTTGTTTTTCTTTTCTTTTTTTTTTTTTTTTTTTTTGAGGGTTTTTCGAGGTCCTTTGGGATAAGAGTTTGAGGGTGCAATGCGAAACGTGGGAGCTGGTGCAAGCTTCTATATACCAAGCCACCACCACGCGGGCGGTTTGCTTTTGACGCGCAGGCGTAAATTTGACAATCTTGAAAAACAACCCCATCGTCAGAAAAATTCGGGTCTCGCAAAATTTTGGCGATTTTCGTCAAAAATGTAATCAAAGATAGAGAAAAAAAACAAAGAAACTGTGATGACAGGTTCAAAGGAGAATCAGAATCCCATGAAATTTGTGTTTAGGGGTTGTTTAAAAAACTTGCGAATTCATTTTCTCCCTTTTTTATATTTCACGTCAACTCGACCAATGATTTTCCCTCACCGTTTTTGACACGCTTTTAACAATTTCGTACATGATTCTTCGATCTCAAAAAAGCACTCTTGAATCATTTTTTAAACATTCTGAACAAACAAAATGAAAATTCTCTAAAAATTACCGAAACTTATAGTTGTCGATTTTTTTTTTAATATAATTTACAGCTCTTTGTGAATTCGAGTGGAGTCTTTAATTTCCCAAAGTTAAAACACGACCCTCGGCCTCGTAGATCGAGGATCATTGGCGTCTCGACGCCTCGAAGGCGTTTGAGGGTGGAATTTAAGCTACCCAATGTAATAAATTTATTCGGCATTACATGCTTGCAGAATCTATTACAAATTCACGGAAGAGAGAATTTTCAGCTCTATCTTCCCACTCTCTCAGGATATACGTAGCGGAATGAAGAAGAGTCGTAAATAGCTCGGTATAATATTAGCGAAGGAAAAACTGATGGAAGGTCGATTCGCTTTCTCACCTCCAGCTCAGTTGTAAATAAACTTTTAATCTTTTTCAGTTTTTTCTCATAATCAATGCGATGCCGGGAGAGTGGGATAAGAGTAACTGATATTGTTGCCTCACTTTTGACCCAGTTTTACATTGATGTACGAAGAAGAAGAAGTAGAAAAAAAATGATAATAAAAAATTGAACGATTTCTGTACGTTCTAATTCACACAGGGGTAAAAAAAAAACTATTTCTCCTCTCAAAGTATCTCATTCTCAAAGTATCGCCCATAAATTTCATGAGAAATTGTTAAAAATGTAACAGGATATGATTTTTCAAGTTCAAGTTTTTTTTTATAGTTCTGCGATTTATTCTTCACATCTTGAAGTTTCATTTTTGGAAATTCAATGGTTCGTAGTTTTTCTAGAATTTTTAGACTTGTGAATTTTAGGGTCCCATAAAATTTGAAGAATCCTGATGTATCTCAAGTTACTTTCAGTCTAACAGGATTCAAACCGATTTTCGAATTTTTAGGCCTCGATATAAATTGAAGAAATTGATTCACCGAAATTGAATTTCGAGACAAAGAAAATCCGTAGAAACTGAACAACTTTTGCGATTCTTGAACCGTACATGAGAAAAGTTCTACATTCGTAGATTTTTTATGAGCAATTGGGGACCAAGATAACCGCAATCGGTCGAACGGTGCTGCATATAAGATTCTTCGAGACAACCGACTTTTTCTTCGTTTATCTATCTTTGGCGCAACTGCTATCAGACTGAAAGTGATGCTCGATGTAAAATATGGGTAGAACGAGGGTCGAGCCCACCCCGAATGCCAAGATTCTGGTTTGCGATTTTGTCAAACTCCGCAATTGGCAGGACAAAAAATTGAGGCGATATTTAATGGATTTTCGAGCCTCCATCTAGGTGAACATGAGTTTCTGGGAATCACATAATTTAATCTCTTGATGTATCAACAATTCATGATTTTTTATGTAGAATGTATTAAAAAGGAGTACATCAATTTTTTTCTATGGGCCCAATGGAATTTATAAATTCTGTATAAAAATTTGATATAGAAATAAAATACAGAAATATTGAAGAAGTGTTTTTTTTCGTGAATCTTATTCATTATTCACTATTAAAAAAGTAGCTCCAATCAATACATACAAGAATTTCGTGAATTCCTGTTGGTATAAAAAATGTTGAATCAAACTTGAATTCCTTTTATTAAATTTTATATTCTCATTCAGAATATATCGGACTGAACGAACCAATTAATTAATTATTCCCCTACCGAGGAGACTTTCTCAATTCGAGAATCTCCACTAACCTCAGTCAGACAGAAGAAATTTATAGAAATTATAATTTTTTCAACAAATTGAAAAAAAAAATTCCTCGGCCCAAGTTTATATTAAATTTTACACTTTAATTCAATAATATCAGAATGAAATTTTGAAGATAAAAACACAGCCTTATCAAATTTTAATCGTCGCGTTTCAATACTTCCAAAATTCCAACGGGAACTTCAGAAGTAATCAATAAAACGAAGTTCAAAAACCGTTTTCCATTAAACAATCGCAGCCCCCATCCTCTGAGGCAAAAACGTGTCAGCTTGCCAATCGTTGAACAATTCTGTTTGCATCATCAGTTGCCCCCGGGGCTGTGATAACCGATTTCACAAAGACAATTTTCACCCCGTTAATAAAGACGATTAGATTGAAATTGCAAACCGTTTGTATATATATATACTATATCGACATGTGTGTTCACGAAGTGTGATGACTTAATTAACGAGTGATAGTCGGTTTGCGATAAGTCCGATAAAGTTGCTATTGCCATTTCGACTAATGAGAGTTTCGCATAAACTCTGGTGTTTATCGGATGGTAATTTAGATGAGGTGAGAAACTGCCGCGTGGATCTATTAGTCTCATCATAGACGTGTTTCGCATTCAGTATTCTGAATTTGCCAAAAATTAGTCCGACCGGGTATCAGAGAAATCAGAGAAATAGAGACCGACGAGGAATTGCGAATTCCGGCGGATTGCGATGGGATTAGAATTATGAACCTCGTTCGGTCTCTGCAGAACGATGATCATATCTGCCGGTATTCTATCCGAACTACCGCGTTCTCACTCCCTTAGGGATAATTCGATTACGTTTGGTCAAAATCAATTCTAGGAACGACCATACGCGAAAATTGTATCAGACTATCGCTTTCTGTGCAATATTTTTCTTGGAATTCAGGATATTCCCACACGACATGATTTATTTATTTTTTTTCGTCCCCTCGACGATATCCTGAATAAAATAAAACCACCAGTCATTCTTGACACGCTTATTCGGGTCTCAGGATCTATGGGCTAAACCTTCCGGGTAAAAAGATTGATAACGCGAAATTGAATACGGTTCGAAATAATCTGCGGCGAAGATCTTTGGACCAAAAATCATGCAGCGAATGTACGGTTAAAATTAAGACAGAATTTTTTCGAACCCCTCGGGATAAGTTAAGTTAGAAAAAGTAGATTCGATCTCGAGTAGGTAGTTTGGCGCAGTAGGTAGAGCGCGTGACTAGAAATTAGAGCGCATTTTGCGATCCTGGTTCAAATCCCGAGAAAAACTTGAGTTTTTTTTCTAAACTTAAAATTCATCCCCGTGACTTAATGACTCATTAAGTTGAAAAAAAGTTGTTCAAGCCGTAATTAAATGAACTTTCTTGTTTGAAACACTAGAATTTTCTTCGCAGACCAAAAAATTCAGTTTATATTCTATTAAAGAATGTGTAACGTCTCTTTATAGTCGCGAAAATTCAGAAGCATAATTTGAACATTGAAGAATATGATATCATCGATGGAACTGTAATTTTTTCTTTTTTAAGTACGTACTAAAAAAAATCCGGAAAAAAGTGTTACGTGGTACGGTGTCTTTCAAAAAGTATATTTATTTTAAAAATTATAACATTATACCTACTGTAGATCGTTTGAACAGTTTATCCCAACTTTTGCCACAGAAGGTACCGCATGTAGAGCTTGATTGAATTCCGAACGTTATAAAATTATATACGTAAAGATCGATTCCCGAGTAGAATGAAAAAAAAAATTGATTCCGTTACATTATATCAGTGCCGAATAATTCAAGCAATAATTCACGGTATAATTTTAATAAAAAATTAATAATTCCGACCGTGTTTCAATTTCCTGTCGCTTCTTCGCCTTTCCCGATGGTTGAAATATTAGTTGTCCAATATATAGTAGATTAGTTAGAAAAAAAGGGGGCAATCCGTCACGTCCCCGGGTCCTCGGGGCGATGAGGGGCGAGGAATGCATCGAGGCGTTAATTACCGTGGCGTTAGGAGGGCACGTTTTCGTTTTAAAATGAAACTTTTCATTTAACTGGATATTGTGAAATATTGTAACGGATACCTGAACCCGCACATACAAATACTTTAACGAACTGCGGATAAATTGTTCTTTTTTTTTCTCATTTCTAAACTTCCACCGAAATATTAAAATACAAAATGAAATGAAAGAGAAATTTCTTTCGTGTAAAAACGAGTGTAAAAATGAAAACGTGCGAGAAACGTGACGATGCAATATTTTCTACTACGCCTACGTTCTTAGTTGGGTTTATTAGTAATAAATGATAATGGAAATAATGGAATAGAGCAGAATAATGGATGAATTACGAGTATAATAAACGGTCGGGCTAACGCGTAAAGAAAAAGCTTCTGGCTGTGAGTTCAACCCGAGTCGTAATTATCCAATTTTTTTTTTCATCATGAATTTCATGATTTCCGAGTAATTAAACTGATCAGTTTTTTCTTCGGACTCTCGATTTTAAAGCAGATGAGCAGATTTATTTTCACTGTACAGAAAATCGAGACGTTCTAATTTTGGAAAAAAAAATTAAACATCTTTAACCCGATGGTTTTTCATCGAATCAAAAATCTGTCTAATCAGCTTATAATTTTAATTGATGAATAGACTGAAGAACAAAAAACAAAAAATCTAGAGGAAATAGCAAGGAAAAAAAGGAATAATTCTTCTTCTATTTTCCTATTTCATCAAAAATTGCCTAGAATTATTAACAATAATCTGTTTTGATAGTTTTATTGATAGAATAATCACTAATGTTATCCATTCTGCTTTTCTGAAGCCTCTATTTGTTGAAAAATGTTATCAGTGTCTGAAAATAATTGAACGAATCGAAGATCGTACGCTGTGGAATCTACATAACCAATCTTGATGATATTTGAGCCCTTATAATATGAGAGGATCAATTTTGCCCCGCCAAGCATGAATCTAATTAATTATTCAGCGGACCAATTTTCTGTCTCATTATAGGTATACGCAATCGAGAATGATTATATTCTTAACAAATGAATAACGTCACGGTTGTAAAATCAGGGAACGCCCAAAATTCCAGTGATTTTATCACATTAAAAAGCATTCCCGGTTTGTTCTACACAATTAAAAAAATAACAAACAAGAATCTCGCGCTCGAGTTCCTCGAATTTAAACTAAATTTCACTTTTTTCTCTTCTCGTCTGTCCGTCAGAGCGGAATTTCGATTAATCTAATTCCCTGTCGCTGGTCCAACGTAAGATTCCTTCTCGTATCTGAACCGAAGACAGTTTAAAAAATGAAAATTCGTTGTTCCATTCAGGTTTGAGTTCCGAATTTGTTTAATTGATGTGGAAACGCGAGTCGTGCAGACCAGGTTGAGGTTGATCCGAATCTCGAGGTGTAATCGACGGAATGAATAGCCTGCAGGCTGTAACACTGGAAATCAATCAGAACTGAGGCGAAAGCATCGAGCAGATACGCTTAGCGAGATTGTTCCGTTCTCGCTTTTCATTTCCTCAGTTTTCCCTCGACAACGATACCCGACTCCTGACTCATATAGGCGTTAAAGGCTTCTCCTGGTAGCACTCAACCACCTGCTGAGTCCGTTCTAGGTATAACCGAGCTTCGAACAGCCACAGAACGCGAGATCGCAGCGAATAGAGTGCAGCCCAAATGGCAATTAAATGCACCACTCCTGTTATCTTTAGATAGAAAAAGTCATTACGTCTTGAAACTGACGAAAAAAATCTTGTAGAATGGGCGCATAAAGGATTCAGGATTGGAGTATAAGCTACGAGAAGAATTGGTCGGAGAGAGCTGACTATTTTTTTCTGAATGCTGTTTTGTGTTCCAAAAAACGTGTTGTACAGCCCAGGGCGGGAAAACTAGATTTGAACCTCGACGAATTTCCGCACGGAGCCCAAACTGAGATACCCAAAATCTGCCAAGATTGATTGTTCGAGACAGTAAACTGAGCGTGAACACCAAATTTCAGCCGGGAATATTAAAAATTGTAGAAGTTATTCAACTTTGAAATTCTTATATGGAAGACAAATTTAGTTATTTGTGTGGCACGATCGCATGCAGGGACTTTTTTTATTCATTCGCGGGTTTGACTAGCTTCAAGTTTTTGACAGAGGCAGCACAGGAAAGGTAGGTACTTCAAGCTCGGTGAATTTGTCAAATTCAGCAAAAAATTGGGTATAGAAAATCTGACACGATTGATTTGTTCAGGATGGTGAACTGAGTGTGAACCCCAAATTTGATAAAACAATATTAAAAATTTTAACAGTTATTGATCCACTTTACAACTGAAGCTATAAAAATCAATAATTCCTAAAATTTTCGATATTTGTCCATGAAATTCGGTCTGTACGCTCAGTGTACAGAAACACATTCAGAAATAAATCAACAACTATTTCTGATTAATACTTCTTGTAGTAATTGCATCAATCGGTGTAGCAAAGACGTTTTTTTTTTCTCGACTACCGTATGGTTTTCACGGGGTCTGGTAAGGTCAGGTTCAGATTTTATGGTTTCAAACCGTTTAGTATAAAAGAGACCTTTTAAAAATGAACAGATAACTTTTTCAAAAGTATATTTTGTGAGGTACCCCCTTGAATGGTCGATTTTGACGGTACGCAAGAGCCTCATTTCGCCCCAGATTAACTAAAATTTGTAGGCACGTCTCATCTTGACCCAGATACCCCAAATTGTGACCCAGTTTTCTGATCTAACGTAAGAAGAACCCCCATCACGCTCTATAATAGCACTGGGTGCCAGATTCTACCCCGGAAATATTCAATTTTGTGTGTATCCATTTATGAGAAGAAGGAGTTTATCAATCGTTTTTTATCTGCCATGTGGGCCCTGATTAGTGATTCTGACCTTTTGAGACTCTGCGGTCAGAACAGAAACAAAAAATTGACAATTTTTCATCTGACGTGTTGTGGTTTGGAGACAAATGTCCAGAATTAATAAGAATAATTTTTTATATGTGTGGTTAGCACTGCAGTACAATATTCTAAAAAAAACTATCCACCTATTTTATTAATCACAGTTTTAAATATTAATTAACAAATCAGAGAATTAAATCTCTCTATCTATCTTCTTTATACCGTCAGTTTCTCGCTATGCGGGCCACTCGGTGCGCCTAAAGCAGGCAACCGTACGTACGTCCCATAAGAATTAGCACGTGCCGTACGTACGGTTGCCTGTTTCAGGCGCACCGAGTGGCCCGCATAGCGAGAAACTCACGGTAGGTATAATCTATATTCTTATTCATATCCTATCTATTCTTCTATTCTCTGTTCTATATTCCTATCTATCTTCTACCTTCTATTTTCTATTATATAAAGTAACAAGTAGCATCCACGCCCAGCTCAATCCAGTTCACCCAAAAACTTGAAATTTGAAGAAGCGATTTTTCGAAATTCGACTCCTATTAGGGAATGAAAAGGGTCACTGGTCAGTTTAATATAATTCGAATGCTATATCTTTTAACGCGCGTATTCATTCAGAATGAATACTTAGAATGAACAAAAAGAATTGCACATGTTTATTATCTATAAATATTATGTGTATATAGGACGTAACAAATGTTCTCAAGTAAATTGAAGAAAAAAAAAGCTTGAACACGCTCAAACTTTTTTTATTCAACAACAATGTAATCGATAGTAATAATTTGCATGAATCCAATCTCAAATCGTTGAATAGCACGATTTTTTAAACGATATTGAAGACACGCCCCTGCGATTCTACCTTACCGACGGGATCGGACTCTAACATCAGTTTGAATCGGGCGCGACTGCGCGAGTTCGAATGGCGCTGTGGTCAGTAACTTGAAAATGGCGACGCACCTAGAGGCGTAGAAAAGTCAAGTGATTATGACGAGTCTGGGTAAATAGAGGTGAATAGAGAAAAACACAGACATCGTGGTGAATATTTGAGGAAGATCGACTCCCCCGCCTCCAGAAGAGCAACGAAACGTCCCACCAGGCACGATGCGCTCTCGGTACATCAACAGTATCGTCCTTGGACTAATTCTCCACTTGGCGCGAGGTAACAAACACAACTTTTCCTCAAACGTCATTGCGTGTCCTTTTTACGCGTTCCGTTCTATCTCGTCGATAACAATTACTCATACATTCTGATCGAATTATTTGTCCTCTCAGCTGCGAAATCGACCTTATCTTAGTTTTATTTTCACTCTTTTTGGTAGTATTTTATTTTGTCTCAGGACTCGATTTCCTCATTTCCTCATTCCTTGTTGTCGACACGAGTCCCATGCCGCTGGTTTAAATATTTTATTGAATGATTACGATCTGAGAAACGACGATGAATTTATCCTTCTAAATAGTATTACGAGTCTTTTCTATCAATTACGGAACTCTCGCGACTTTTAGGTTAGGTCGGTTCAAACCCCAGGCTAGAAGCTTTCGAATTTCAAATTCTGTATTCAAGCAGCACAAAAAACTGATTGAGATTTTCAATTTCTCTCTAATATAGAAGAAAAACCACAAGAAATCGAATCTAAATACTTCTTTTATTTTTTTTTCAATTTATTCATTTCCTTACGATGTCAATAATCGAATTTCGACTCCGATATTCTAATTTCTTAATTTATTGATTCGATATAGAAACTGAAAACCTTAGATTAAACTAATGAACACACGACTTGAAGCTGATGAAACCACAAAGAAACTCGAGGAAATCCATCGTCTCATGTTTTCTTACACTGAAAACCAAAGACGGGACCGAAAAATGAATAAAACGTTGAAAATTCTCCATCGCCTCATGTTTTCTACGTTGAAAACCAAAGCCGGGACCGAAAAATGAA